>JAUJYP020000612.1:0-266499 GCA_030674075.2 Linum usitatissimum | reverse complement strand
AATTATTTGAAGGGCTTAACATGGTGAAACCTCAATTTTTAGCCATTCCCAACATACACGTCAAATATTAGCCCATTTAAGAAGTTTCAATTTTCACCTCAAAATTTGTCAATTTCCAAATCGAACACCTATATAAATGAACCATTATAACATGAAAATTTTCAAATTTTCAAATCGGCTAATATTTGACATGCATGTTGGTAATGGCTAAAAAGTCAATTTTCATCAGAGTGACCCTCAAATAGTTGGATTATAAATTTAAAATTTAATTTTACTCGATATTTTTTTAGAGTGTTCAGAAATATTATCTAACTTCATTTGGAAATTATTTGAAGGGCTTAACATGGTGAAATTTCAATTGTTAGCCATTCCTAACATACACGTCAAATATAAGCCCATTTAAGAAGTTTCAATTTTCACCTCAAAATATGTCAATTTCCAAATCAAACACCTATAGAAATGAACCATTATAACATAAAAATTTTCCAATTTTCAAATCGTCTAATATTTGACATGCATGTTGGAAATGGCTAAGAAGTCAAGGTTCATGAGAGAGTCCCCCTCAAATACTTGGATTATAAATTTAAAAATCAATTTTACTCGTATTTTTTTAGAGTGTTCAGAAATATTATCTAACTTCATTTGGAAATTATTTGAAGGGCTTAACATGGTGAAACCTCAATTTTTAGCCATTCCCAACATACACGTCAAATATTAGCCCATTTAAGAAGTTTCAATTTTCACCTCAAAATTTGTCAATTTCCAAATCGAACACCTATAGAAATGAACCATTATAACATGAAAATTTTCAAATTTTCAAATCGGCTAATATTTGACATGCATGTTGAAATGGCTAAAAAGTCAAGTTCATCGAGTGACCCCTCAAATAGTTGGATTATAAATTTAAAATCAATTTTACTCGATATTTTTTTTTAGAGTGTTCGGAAATATTATCTAACTTCATTTGGCAATTATTTGAAGGGCTTAACATGGTGAAACCTCAATTTTTAGCCATTCCCAACATACACGTCAAATATTAGCCCATTTAAGAAGTTTCAATTTTCACCTCGAAAATTTGTCAATTTCCAAATCGAACACTTATAGAAATGAACCATTATAACATGAAAATTTTCAAATTTTCAAATCGGCTAATATTTGACATGCATGTTGGAAATGGCTAAAAAGTCAAGTTTCATCAAAGTGACCCTCAAATAGTTGGATTATAAATTTAAAATCAATTTTACTCTATATTTTTTTAGAGTGTTCAGAAATATTATCTAACTTCATTTGGAAATTATTTGAAGGGCTTAACATGGTGAAACCTCAATTTTTAGCCATTCCCAACATACACGTCAAATATTAGCCCATTTAAGAAGTTTCAATTTTCACCTAAAAATTTGTCAATTTCCAAATCGAACACCTATAGAAATGAACCATTATAACATGAAAATTTTCAAATTTTCAAATCGGCTAATATTTGACATGCATGTTGGAAATGGCTAAAAAGTCAAGTTTCATCGAGTGACCCTCAAATAGTTGGATTATAAATTTAAAATTCAATTTTACTCGATATTTTTTTAGAGTGTTCGGAAATATTATCTAACTTCATTTGGCAATTATTTGAAGGGTTTAACATGGTGAAATCTCAATTTTTTAGCCATTCCCAACATACACGTCAAATATTAGCCCATTTAAAAAGTTTCAATTTTCACCTCAAAATTTGTCGATTTCCAAATCGAACACCTATAGAAATGAACCATTATAACATCAAAATTTTCAAATTTTCAAATCGGCTAATATTTGACATGCATGTTGGAAATGGCTAAAAAGTCAAGGTTCATCGAGTGACCCTCAAATACTTGGATTATAAATTTAAAAATCAATTTTACTCGATATTTTTTTGAGTGTTCGGAAATATTATCTAACTTCATTTGGCAATTATTTGAAGGGCTTAACATGGTGAAACCTCAATTTTTAGCCATTCCCAACATACACGTCAAATATTAGCCCATTTAAGAAGTTTCAATTTTCACCTGAAAATTTCTCAATTTCCAAATCGAACACCTATAGAAATGAACCATTATAACATGAAAATTTTCAAATTTTCAAATCGGCTAATATTTGACATGCATGTTGGAAATGGCTAAAAAGTCAAGTTTCATCAAAGTGACCCTCAAATAGTTGGATTATAAATTTAAAATCAATTTTACTCGATATTTTTTTAGAGTGTTCAGAAATATTATCTAACTTAATTTGGCAATTATTTGAAGGGCTTAACATGGTGAAACCTCAATTTTTAGCCATTCCCAACATACACGTCAAATATTAGCCCATTTAAGAAGTTTCAATTTTCACCTCAAAATTTGTCAATTTCCAAATCGAACACCTATAGAAATGAACCATTATAACATGAAAATTTTCAAATTTTCAAATCGGCTAATATTTGACATGCATGTTGGTAATGGCTAAAAAGTCAAGTTTCATCAGAGTGACCCTCAAATAGTTGGATTAAAAATTTAAAAATTAATTTTACTCGATATTTTTTTAGAGTGTTCAGAAATATTATCTAACTTCATTTGGAAATTATTTGAAGGGCTTAACATGGTGAAATTTCAATTGTTAGCCATTCCTAACATACACGTCAAATATAAGCCCATTTAAGAAGTTTCAATTTTCACCTCAAAATATGTCAATTTCCAAATCAAACACCTATAGAAATGAACCATTATAACATAAAAATTTTCAAATTTTCAAATCGTCTAATATTTGACATGCATGTTGGAAATGGCTAAGAAGTCAAGGTTCATGAGAGAGTCCCCCTCAAATACTTGGATTATAAATTTAAAAATCAATTTTACTCGTATTTTTTTAGAGTGTTCAGAAATATTATCTAACTTCATTTGGCAATAATTTGAAGGGTTTAACATGGTGAAACCTCAATTTTTTAAACATTCCCAACATTCACGTCAAATATTAGCCCATTTAAGTAGTTTCAATTTTCACCTCAAAATTTGTCAATTTCCTAATCGAACACCTATAGAAATGAACCATTATAACATGAAAATTTTCAAATTTTCAAATCGCCTAATATTTGACATGCATGTTGGAAAAGGCTAAAAAGTCAAGGTTCATCGAGTGACCCCTCAAATACTTGGATTATAAATTTAAAAATCAATTTTACTCGATATTTTTTACAATGTTAAGAAATATTATCTAACTTCATTTGGAAATTATTTGAAGGGCTTAACATGGTGAAACCTCAATTTTTAGCCATTCCCAACATACACGTCAAATATTAGCCCATTTAAGAAGTTTCAATTTTCACCTCAAAATTTGTCAATTTCCAAATCGAACACCTATAGAAATGAACCATTATAACATGAAAATTTTCAAATTTTCAAATTGGCTAATATTTGACATGCATGTTGGAAATGGCTAAAAAGTCAAGTTTCATCAAAGAGTGACCCTCAAATACTTGGATTATAAATTTAAAATTCAATTTTACTCGATATTTTTTTAGAGTGTTCAGAAATATTATCTAACTTCATTTGGCAATTATTTGAAGGGCTTAACATGGTGAAACCTCAATTTTTAGCCATTCCCAACATACACGTCAAATATTAGCCCATTTAAGAAGTTTCAATTTTCACCTCAAAATTTGTCAATTTCCAAATCCAACACCTATAGAAATGAACCATTATAACATGAAAATTTTCAAATTTTCAAATCGGCTAATATTTGACATGCATGTTGGAAATGGCTAAAAAGTCAAGTTTCATCGAAGTGACCCTCAAATAGTTGGATTATAAATTTAAAAATCAATTTTACTCGATATTTTTTTAGAGTGTTCGAAATATTATCTAACTTCATTTGGCAATTATTTGAAGGGCTTAACATGGTGAAACCTCAATTTTTAGCCATTCCCAACATACACGTCAAATATTAGCCCATTTAAGAAGTTTCAATTTTCACCTCAAAATTTGTCAATTTCCAAATCGAACACCTATAGAAATGAACCATTATAACATGAAAATTTTCAAATTTTCAAATCGGCTAATATTTGACATGCATGTTTGAAATGGCTAAAAAGTCAAGTTTCAGCAGAGTGACCCTCAAATAGTTGGATTATAAATTTAAAAATCAATTTTACTCGATATTTTTTTAGAGTGTTCAGAAATATTATCTAACTTCATTTGGCAATTATTTGAAGGGCTTAACATGGTGAAACCTCAATTTTTAGCCATTCCCAACATACACGTCAAATATTAGCCCATTTAAGAAGTTTCAATTTTCACCTCAAAATTTTTCAATATCCAAATCCAACACCTATAGAATTGAACCATTATAAAATGAAAATTTTCAAATTTTCAAATCGGCTAATATTTGACATGCATGTTGGTAATGGCTAAAAAGTCAAGTTTCATCAGAGTGACCCTCAAATAGTTGGATTATAAATTTAAAATTTAATTTTACTCGATATTTTTTTAGAGTGTTCAGAAATATTATCTAACTTCATTTCCCAATTATTTGAAGGGCTTAACATGGTGAAATTTCAATTTTTAGCCATTCCTAACATACACGTCAAATATTAGCCCATTTAAAAAGTTTCAATTTTCACCTCAAAATTTGTCGATTTCCAAATCGAACACCTATAGAAATGAACCATTATAACATCAAAATTTTCAAATTTTCAAATTGGCTAATATTTGACATGCATGTTGGAAATGGCTATAAAGTCAAGGTTCATCAGAGTGACCGCCTCAAATACTTGGATTATAAATTTAAAAATCAATTTTACTCTATATTTTTTTGAGTGTTCAGAAATATTATCTAACTTCATTTGGCAATTATTTGAAGGGCTTAACATGGTGAAACCTCAATTTTTAGCCATTCCCAACATACACGTCAAATATTAGCCCATTTAAGAAGTTTCAATTTTCACCTCGAAAATTTCTCAATTTCCAAATCGAACACCTATAGAAATGAACCATTATAACATGAAAATTTTCAAATTTTCAAATCGGCTAATATTTGACATGCATGTTGGAAATGGCTAAAAAGTCAAGTTTCATCAAAGTGACCCTCAAATAGTTGGATTATAAATTTAAAATCAATTTTACTCGATATTTTTTTAGAGTGTTCGAAAATATTATCTAACTTAATTTGGCAATTATTTGAAGGGCTTAACATGGTGAAACCTCAATTTTTAGCCATTCCCAACATACACGTCAAATATTAGCCCATTTAAGAAGTTTCAATTTTCACCTCAAAATTTGTCAATTTCCAAATCGAACACCTATAGAAATGAACCATTATAACATGAAAATTTTCAAATTTTCAAATCGGCTAATATTTGACATGCATGTTGGTAATGGCTAAAAAGTCAAGTTTCATCAGAGTGACCCTCAAATAGTTGGATTATAAATTTAAAATTTAATTTTACTCGATATTTTTTTAGAGTGTTCAGAAATATTATCTAACTTCATTTGGAAATTATTTGAAGGGCTTAACATGGTGAAATTTCAATTGTTAGCCATTCCTAACATACACGTCAAATATAAGCCCATTTAAGAAGTTTCAATTTTCACCTCAAAATTATGTCAATTTCCAAATCAAACACCTATAGAAATGAACCATTATAACATAAAAATTTTCCAATTTTCAAATCGTCTAATATTTGACATGCATGTTGGAAATGGCTAAGAAGTCAAGGTTCATGAGAGAGTCCCCCTCAAATACTTGGATTATAAATTTAAAAATCAATTTTACTCGTATTTTTTTAGAGTGTTCAGAAATATTATCTAACTTCATTTGGCAATAATTTGAAGGGTTTAACATGGTGAAACCTCAATTTTTTAAACATTCCCAACATTCACGTAAAATATTAGCCCATTTAAGTAGTTTCAATTTTCACCTCAAAATTTGTCAATTTCCTAATCGAACACCTATAGAAATGAACCATTATAACATGAAAATTTTCAAATTTTCAAATCGGCTAATATTTGACATGCATGTTGGAAAAGGCTAAAAAGTCAAGGTTCATCAGAGTGACCCCCTCAAATACTTGGATTATAAATTTAAAAATCAATTTTACTCTATATTTTTTTAGAGTGTTCAGAAATATTATCTAACTTCATTTGGAAATTATTTGAAGGGCTTAACATGGTGAAACCTCAATTTTTAGCCATTCCCAACATACACGTCAAATATTAGCCCATTTAAGAAGTTTCAATTTTCATCTGAAAATTTCTCAATTTCCAAATCGAACACCTATAGAAATGAACCATTATAACATGAAAATTTTCAAATTTTCAAATCGGCTAATATTTGACATGCATGTTGGAAATGGCTAAAAAGTCAAGTTTCATCAAAGTGACCCTCAAATAGTTGGATTATAAATTTAAAATCAATTTTACTCGATATTTTTTTAGAGTGTTCGAAATATTATCTAACTTCATTTGGCAATTATTTGAAGGGCTTAACATGGTGAAACCTCAATTTTTAGCCATTCCCAACATACACGTCAAATATTAGCCCATTTAAGAAGTTTCAATTTTCACCTGAAAATTTCTCAATTTCCAAATCGAACACCTATAGAAATGAACCATTATAACATGAAAATTTTCAAATTTTCAAATCGGCTAATATTTGACATGCATGTTGGAAATGGCTAAAAAGTCAAGTTTCATCAAAGTGACCCTCAAATAGTTGGATTATAAATTTAAAATCAATTTTACTCGATATTTTTTTAGAGTGTTCGAAATATTATCTAACTTCATTTGGCAATTATTTGAAGGGCTTAACATGGTGAAACCTCAATTTTTAGCCATTCCCAACATACACGTCAAATATTAGCCCATTTAAGAATTTTCAATTTTCACCTCAAAATTTGTCAATTTCCAAATCGAACACCTATAGAAATGAACCATTATAACATGAAAATTTTCAAATTTTCAAATCGGCTAATATTTGACATGCATATTGGAAATGGCTAAAAAGTCAAGTTTCATCGAGTGACCCTCAAATAGTTGGATTATAAATTTAAAATCAATTTTACTCGATATTTTTTTAGA
Source organism: Linum usitatissimum (assembly GCA_030674075.2). Lineage (NCBI taxonomy): Eukaryota > Viridiplantae > Streptophyta > Magnoliopsida > Malpighiales > Linaceae > Linum > Linum usitatissimum. Next base: position 259,426 of record JAUJYP020000612.1, on the reverse strand, counting down.
GTGTTCAGAAATATTATCTAACTTCATTTGGCAATTATTTGAAGGGCTTAACATGGTGAAACCTCAATTTTTAGCCATTCCCAACATACACGTCAAATATTAGCCCATTTAAGAAGTTTCAATTTTCACCTCAAAATTTTTCAATATCCAAATCCAACACCTATAAAATTGAACCATTATAAAATGAAAATTTTCAAATTTTCAAATCGGCTAATATTTGACATGCATGTTGGTAATGGCTAAAAAGTCAAGTTTCATCAGAGTGACCCTCAAATAGTTGGATTATAAATTTAAAATTTAATTTTACTCGATATTTTTTTAGAGTGTTCGAAAATATTATCTAACTTCATTTCCCAATTATTTGAAGGGCTTAACATGGTGAAATTTCAATTTTTAGCCATTCCTAACATACACGTCAAATATTAGCCCATTTAAAAAGTTTCAATTTTCACCTCAAAATTTGTCGATTTCCAAATCGAACACCTATAGAAATGAACCATTATAACATCAAAATTTTCAAATTTTCAAATTGGCTAATATTTGACATGCATGTTGGAAATGGCTATAAAGTCAAGGTTCATCAGAGTGACCGCCTCAAATACTTGGATTATAAATTTAAAAATCAATTTTACTTTATATTTTTTTGAGTGTTCGAAATATTATCTAACTTCATTTGGCAATTATTTGAAGGGCTTAACATGGTGAAACCTCAATTTTTAGCCATTCCCAACATACACGTCAAATATTAGCCCATTTAAGAAGTTTCAATTTTCACCTCGAAAATTTCTCAATTTCCAAATCGAACACCTATAGAAATGAACCATTATAACATGAAAATTTTCAAATTTTCAAATCGGCTAATATTTGACATGCATGTTGGAAATGGCTAAAAAGTCAAGTTTCATCAAAGTGACCCTCAAATAGTTGGATTATAAATTTAAAATCAATTTTACTCGATATTTTTTTAGAGTGTTCGAAAATATTATCTAACTTAATTTGGCAATTATTTGAAGGGCTTAACATGGTGAAACCTCAATTTTTAGCCATTCCCAACATACACGTCAAATATTAGCCCATTTAAGAAGTTTCAATTTTCACCTCAAAATTTGTCAATTTCCAAATCGAACACCTATAGAAATGAACCATTATAACATGAAAATTTTCAAATTTTCAAATCGGCTAATATTTGACATGCATGTTGGAAATGGCTAAAAAGTCAAGTTTCATCAAGTGACCCTCAAATAGTTGGATTATAAATTTAAAATCAATTTTACTCTATATTTTTTTAGAGTGTTCAGAAATATTATCTAACTTCATTTGGAAATTATTTGAAGGGCTTAACATGGTGAAATTTCAATTGTTAGCCATTCCTAACATACACGTCAAATATAAGCCCATTTAAGAAGTTTCAATTTTCACCTCAAAATATGTCAATTTCCAAATCAAACACCTATAGAAATGAACCATTATAACATAAAAATTTTCCAATTTTCAAATCGTCTAATATTTGACATGCATGTTGGAAATGGCTAAGAAATCAAGGTTCATGAGAGAGTCCCCCTCAAATACTTGGATTATAAATTTAAAAATCAATTTTACTCGTATTTTTTTAGAGTGTTCGAAATATTATCTAACTTCATTTGGAAATTATTTGAAGGGCTTAACATGGTGAAACCTCAATTTTTTAGCCATTCCCAACATACACGTCAAATATTAGCCCATTTAAGAAGTTTCAATTTTCACCTCAAAATTTGTCAATTTCCAAATCGAACACCTATAGAAATGAACCATTATAACATGAAAATTTTCAAATTTTCAAATCGGCTAATATTTGACATGCATGTTTGAAATGGCTAAAAAGTCAAGTTTCAGCAGAGTGACCCTCAAATAGTTGGATTATAAATTTAAAATCAATTTTACTCGATATTTTTTTAGAGTGTTCGAAAATATTATCTAACTTCATTTGGCAATTATTTGAAGGGCTTAACATGGTGAAACCTCAATTTTTAGCCATTCCCAACATACACGTCAAATATTAGCCCATTTAAGAAGTTTCAATTTTCACCTGAAAATTTCTCAATTTCCAAATCGAACACCTATAGAAATGAACCATTATAACATGAAAATTTTCAAATTTTCAAATCGGCTAATATTTGACATGCATGTTGGAAATGGCTAAAAAGTCAAGTTTCATCAAAGTGACCCTCAAATAGTTGGATTATAAATTTAAAATCAATTTTACTCGATATTTTTTTAGAGTGTTCAGAAATATTATCTAACTTCATTTGGCAATTATTTGAAGGGCTTAACATGGTGAAACCTCAATTTTTAGCCATTCCCAACATACACGTCAAATATTAGCCCATTTAAGAAGTTTCAATTTTCACCTCAAAATTTGTCAATTTCCAAATCGAACACCTATAGAAATGAACCATTATAACATGAAAATTTTCAAATTTTCAAATCGGCTAATATTTGACATGCATGTTGGAAATGGCTAAAAAGTCAAGTTTCATCAAAGTGACCCTCAAATACTTGGATTATAAATTTAAAAATCAATTTTACTCGATATTTTTTTAGAGTGTTCGAAATATTATCTAACTTAATTTGGCAATTATTTGAAGGGCTTAACATGGTGAAACCTCAATTTTTAGCCATTCCCAACATACACGTCAAATATTAGCCCATTTAAGAAGTTTCAATTTTCACCTCAAAATTTGTCAATTTCCAAATCGAACACCTATAGAAATGAACCATTATAACATGAAAATTTTCAAATTTTCAAATCGGCTAATATTTGACATGCATGTTTGAAATGGCTAAAAAGTCAAGTTTCAGCAGAGTGACCCTCAAATAGTTGGATTATAAATTTAAAATCAATTTTACTCGATTTTTTTTAGAGTGTTCGAAATATTATCTAACTTCATTTGGCAATTATTTGAAGGGCTTAACATGGTGAAACCTCAATTTTTAGCCATTCCCAACATACACGTCAAATATTAGCCCATTTAAGAAGTTTCAATTTTCACCTCAAAATTTTTCAATATCCAAATCCAACACCTATAAAATTGAACCATTATAAAATGAAAATTTTCAAATTTTCAAATCGGCTAATATTTGACATGCATGTTGGTAATGGCTAAAAAGTCAAGTTTCATCAGAGTGACCCTCAAATAGTTGGATTATAAATTTAAAATTTAATTTTACTCGATATTTTTTTAGAGTGTTCGTAAATATTATCTAACTTCATTTCCCAATTATTTGAAGGGCTTAACATGGTGAAATTTCAATTTTTAGCCATTCCTAACATACACGTCAAATATTAGCCCATTTAAAAAGTTTCAATTTTCACCTCAAAATTTGTCGATTTCCAAATCGAATACCTATAGAAATGAACCATTATAACATCAAAATTTTCAAATTTTCAAATTGGCTAATATTTGACATGCATGTTGGAAATGGCTATAAAGTCAAGGTTCATCAGAGTGACCGCCTCAAATACTTGGATTATAAATTTAAAAATCAATTTTACTTTATATTTTTTTGAGTGTTCGAAATATTATCTAACTTCATTTGGCAATTATTTGAAGGGCTTAACATGGTGAAACCTCAATTTTTAGCCATTCCCAACATACACGTCAAATATTAGCCCATTTAAGAAGTTTCAATTTTCACCTGAAAATTTCTCAATTTCCAAATCGAACACCTATAGAAATGAACCATTATAACATGAAAATTTTCAAATTTTCAAATCGGCTAATATTTGACATGCATGTTGGAAATGGCTAAAAAGTCAAGTTTCATCAAAGTGACCCTCAAATAGTTGGATTATAAATTTAAAATCAATTTTACTCGATATTTTTTTAGAGTGTTCGTAAATATTATCTAACTTAATTTGGCAATTATTTGAAGGGCTTAACATGGTGAAACCTCAATTTTTAGCCATTCCCAACATACACGTCAAATATTAGCCCATTTAAGAAGTTTCAATTTTCACCTCAAAATTTGTCAATTTCCAAATCGAACACCTATAGAAATGAACCATTATAACATGAAAATTTTCAAATTTTCAAATCGGCTAATATTTGACATGCATATTGGAAGTGGCTAAAAAGTCAAGTTTCAGCAGAGTGACCCTCAAATAGTTGGATTATAAATTTAAAATCAATTTTACTCGATATTTTTTTAGAGTGTTCAGAAATATTATCTAACTTCATTTGACAATTATTTGAAGGGCTTAACATGGTGAAACCTCAATTTTTAGCCATTCCCAACATACACGTCAAATATTAGCCCATTTAAGAAGTTTCAATTTTCACCTCAAAATTTTTCAATATCCAAATCCAACACCTATAGAATTTGAACCATTATAAAATGAAAATTTTCAAATTTTCAAATCGGCTAATATTTGACATGCATGTTGGTAATGGCTAAAAAGTCAAGTTTCATCAGAGTGACCCTCAAATAGTTGGATTATAAATTTAAAATTTAATTTTACTCGATATTTTTTTAGAGTGTTCAGAAATATTATCTAACTTCATTTCCCAATTATTTGAAGGGCTTAACATGGTGAAATTTCAATTTTTAGCCATTCCCAACATACACGTCAAATATTAGCCCATTTAAAAAGTTTCAATTTTCACCTCAAAATTTGTCAATTTCCAAATCGAACACCTATAGAAATGAACCATTATAACATGAAAATTTTCAAATTTTCAAATCGGCTAATATTTGACATGCATGTTGGAAATGGCTAAAACGTCAAGGTTCATCGAGTGTGACCGCCTCAAAGACTTGGATTATAAATTTAAAAATCAATTTTACTCGATATTTTTTTAGAGTGTTCGTAAATATTATCTAACTTCATTTGGCAATTATTTGAAGGGCTTAACATGGTGAAACCTCAATTTTTAGCCATTCCCAACATACACGTCAAATATTAGCCCATTTAAGAATTTTCAATTTTCACCTCAAAATTTGTCAATTTCCAAATCGAACACCTATAGAAATGAACCATTATAACATGAAAATTTTCAAATTTTCAAATCGGCTAATATTTGACATGCATATTGGAAATGGCTAAAAAGTCAAGTTTCAGCAGAGTGACCCTCAAATAGTTGGATTATAAATTTAAAATCAATTTTACTCGATATTTTTTTAGAGTGTTCGAAAATATTATCTAACTTCATTTGGCAATTATTTGAAGGGCTTAACATGGTGAAACCTCAATTTTTAGCCATTCCCAACATACACGTCAAATATTAGCCCATTTAAGAAGTTTCAATTTTCACCTCAAAATTTTTCAATATCCAAATCCAACACCTATAGAAATTGAACCATTATAAAATGAAAATTTTCAAATTTTCAAATCGGCTAATATTTGACATGCATGTTGGTAATGGCTAAAAAGTCAAGTTTCATCAGAGTGACCCTCAAATAGTTGGATTATAAATTTAAAATTTAATTTTACTCGATATTTTTTTAGAGTGTTCAGAAATATTATCTAACTTCATTTCCCAATTATTTGAAGGGCTTAACATGGTGAAATTTCAATTTTTAGCCATTCCTAACATACACGTCAAATATTAGCCCATTTAAAAAGTTTCAATTTTCACCTCAAAATTTGTCGATTTCCAAATCGAATACCTATAGAAATGAACCATTATAACATCAAAATTTTCAAATTTTCAAATTGGCTAATATTTGACATGCATGTTGGAAATGGCTATAAAGTCAAGGTTCATCAGAGTGACCGCCTCAAATACTTGGATTATAAATTTAAAAATCAATTTTACTTTATATTTTTTTGAGTGTTCAGAAATATTATCTAACTTCATTTGGCAATTATTTGAAGGGCTTAACATGGTGAAACCTCAATTTTTAGCCATTCCCAACATACACGTCAAATATTAGCCCATTTAAGAAGTTTCAATTTTCACCTCGAAAATTTCTCAATTTCCAAATCGAACACCTATAGAAATGAACCATTATAACATGAAAATTTTCAAATTTTCAAATCGGCTAATATTTGACATGCATGTTGGAAATGGCTAAAAAGTCAAGTTTCATCAAAGTGACCCTCAAATAGTTGGATTATAAATTTAAAATCAATTTTACTCGATATTTTTTTAGAGTGTTCAGAAATATTATCTAACTTAATTTGGCAATTATTTGAAGGGCTTAACATGGTGAAACCTCAATTTTTAGCCATTCCCAACATACACGTCAAATATTAGCCCATTTAAGAATTTTCAATTTTCACCTCAAAATTTGTCAATTTCCAAATCGAACACCTATAGAAATGAACCATTATAACATGAAAATTTTCAAATTTTCAAATCGGCTAATATTTGACATGCATATTGGAAATGGCTAAAAAGTCAAGTTTCAGCAGAGTGACCCTCAAATAGTTGGATTATAAATTTAAAATCAATTTTACTCGATATTTTTTTAGAGTGTTCAGAAATATTATCTAACTTCATTTGACAATTATTTGAAGGGCTTAACATGGTGAAACCTCAATTTTTAGCCATTCCCAACATACACGTCAAATATTAGCCCATTTAAGAAGTTTCAATTTTCACCTCAAAATTTTTCAATATCCAAATCCAACACCTATAAAATTGAACCATTATAAAATGAAAATTTTCAAATTTTCAAATCGGCTAATATTTGACATGCATGTTGGTAATGGCTAAAAAGTCAAGTTTCATCAGAGTGACCCTCAAATAGTTGGATTATAAATTTAAAATTTAGTTTTACTCGATATTTTTTTAGAGTGTTCAGAAATATTATCTAACTTCATTTCCCAATTATTTGAAGGGCTTAACATGGTGAAATTTCAATTTTTAGCCATTCCTAACATACACGTCAAATATTAGCCCATTTAAAAAGTTTCAATTTTCACCTCAAAATTTGTCGATTTCCAAATCGAATACCTATAGAATTGAACCATTATAACATCAAAATTTTCAAATTTTCAAATTGGCTAATATTTGACATGCATGTTGGAAATGGCTATAAAGTCAAGGTTCATCAGAGTGACCGCCTCAAATACTTGGATTATAAATTTAAAAATCAATTTTACTCTATATTTTTTTAGAGTGTTCAGAAATATTATCTAACTTAATTTGGCAATTATTTGAAGGGCTTAACATGGTGAAACCTCAATTTTTAGCCATTCCCAACATACACGTCAAATATTAGCCCATTTAAGAAGTTTCAATTTTCACCTCAAAATTTGTCAATTTCCAAATCGAACACCTATAGAAATGAACCATTATAACATGAAAATTTTCAAATTTTCAAATCGGCTAATATTTGACATGCATGTTGGTAATGGCTAAAAAGTCAAGTTTCATCAGAGTGACCCTCAAATAGTTGGATTATAAATTTAAAATTTAATTTTACTCTATATTTTTTTGAGTGTTCAGAAATATTATCTAACTTCATTTGGAAATTATTTGAAGGGCTTAACATGGTGAAATTTCAATTGTTAGCCATTCCTAACATACACGTCAAATATAAGCCCATTTAAGAAGTTTCAATTTTCACCTCAAAATATGTCAATTTCCAAATCAAACACCTATAGAAATGAACCATTATAACATAAAAATTTTCAAATTTTCAAATCGTCTAATATTTGACATGCATGTTGGAAATGCCTAAGAAGTCAAGGTTCATGAGGGAGTCCCCCTCAAATACTTGGATTATAAATTTAAAAATCAATTTTACTCGATATTTTTTAGAGTGTTCAGAAATATTATCTAACTTCATTTGGCAATAATTTGAAGGGTTTAACATGGTGAAACCTCAATTTTTTAAACATTCCCAACATTCACGTAAAATATTAGCCCATTTAAGTAGTTTCAATTTTCACCTCAAAATTTGTCAATTTCCTAATCGAACACCTATAGAAATGAACCATTATAACATGAAAATTTTCAAATTTTCAAATCGCCTAATATTTGACATGCATGTTGGAAAAGGCTAAAAAGTCAAGGTTCATCAGAGTGACCCCCTCAAATACTTGGATTATAAATTTAAAAATTAATTTTAGTCGATATTTTTTTACAGTGTTAAGAAATATTATCGAAATTCATTTGGAAATTATTTGAACGGCTTACCATGGTGAAACCTCAATTTTTAGCCATTCCCAACATACATGTCAAATATTAGCCCATTTAAAAATTTCCAATTTTCACCTCAAAATTTGTCGATTTCCAAATCGAACTCCTATAGAAATGAACAATTATAACATGGAAATTTTCAAATTTTCAAATTGGCTAATATTTAACATACATGTTGGAAATGGCAAAAAAGTCAAGTTTCATCACCGTGATCCCCTCAAATACTTGGATTATAAATTTAAATTTCTAATTTTAGTCGATATTTTGTTAGAGTGTTAAGAAATATTATCTAAATTCATTTGGAAATTATTTGAACGGCTTACCATGGTGAAACCTCAATTTTTAGCCATTCCCAACATACATGTCAAATATTAGCCCATTTAAGAAGTTTCAAATTTTCACCTCAAAATTTGTCAATTTCCAAATCGAACACCTATAGAAATGAACCATTATAACATGAAAATTTTCAAATTTTCAAATTGGCTAATATTTGACATGCATGTTGGAAATGGCTAAAAAGTCAAGGTTCATCAGAGTGACCGCCTCAAATACTTGGATTATAAATTTAAAAATCAATTTTACTCGATATTTTTTTAGAGTGTTCAGAAATATTATCTAACTTCATTTGGCAATTATTTGAAGGGCTTAACATGGTGAAACCTCAATTTTTAGCCATTCCCAACATACACGTCAAATATTAGCCCATTTAAGAAGTTTCAATTTTCACCTGAAAATTTGTCAATTTCCAAATCGAACACTTATAGAAATGAACCATTATAACATGAAAATTTTCAAATTTTCAAATCGGCTAATATTTGACATGCATGTTGGAAATGGCTAAAAAGTCAAGTTTCATCAGAGTGACCCTCAAATAGTTGGATTATAAATTTAAAAATCAATTTTACTCGATATTTTTTTAGAGTGTTCGAAATATTATCTAACTTCATTTGGCAATTATTTGAAGGGCTTAACATGGTGAAACCTCAATTTTTAGCCATTCCCAACATACACGTCAAATATTAGCCCGTTTAAAAAGTTTCAATTTTCACCTCAAAATATGTCAATTTCCAAATCAAACACCTATAGAAATGAACCATTATAACATGAAAATTTTCAAATTTTCAAATCGGCTAATATTTGACATGCATGTTGGAAATGGCTAAGAAGTCAAGGTTCATGAGAGAGTCCCCCTCAAATACTTGGATTATAAATTTAAAAATCAATTTTACTCGATATTTTTTTAGAGTGTTCGGAAATATTATCTAACTTCATTTGGCAATAATTTGAAGGGTTTAACATGGTGAAACCTCAATTTTTTAAACATTCCCAACATTCACGTCAAATATTAGCCCATTTAAGTAGTTTCAATTTTCACCTCAAAATTTGTCAATTTCCTAATCGAACACCTATAGAAATGAACCATTATAACATGAAAATTTTCAAATTTTCAAATCGGCTAATATTTGACATGCATGTTGGAAAAGGCTAAAAAGTCAAGGTTCATCAGAGTGACCCCCTCAAATACTTGGATTATAAATTTAAAAATTAATTTTAGTCGATATTTTGTTACAGTGTTAAGAAATATTATCTAAATTCATTTGGAAATTATTTGAACGGCTTACCATGGTGAAACCTCAATTTTTAGCCATTCCCAACATACATGTCAAATATTAGCCCATTTAAAAAGTTTCAAATTTTCACCTCAAAATTTGTCGATTTCCAAATCGAACTCCTATAGAAATGAACAATTATAACATGGAAATTTTCAAATTTTCAAATTGGCTAATATTTGACATACATGTTGGAAATGGCTAAAAAGTCAAGTTTCATCGAGTGATCCCCTCAAATACTTGGATTATAAATTTAAAATTCAAATTTTAGTCGATATTTTTTTAGAGTGTTAAGAAATATTATCTAAATTCATTTGGCAATTATTTGAAGGGCTTAACATGGTGAAACCTCAATTTTTAGCCATTCCCAACATACACGTCAAATATTAGCCCATTTAAGAAGTTTCAATTTTCACCTGAAAATTTTTCAATTTCCAAATCGAACACCTATAGAAATGAACCATTATAACATGAAAATTTTCAAATTTTCAAATCGGCTAATATTTGACATGCATGTTGGTAATGGCTAAAAAGTCAAGTTTCATCAGAGTGACCCTCAAATAGTTGGATTATAAATTTAAAATTTAATTTTACTCGATATTTTTTTAGAGTGTTCGAAAATATTATCTAACTTCATTTGGAAATTATTTGAAGGGCTTAACATGGTGAAATTTCAATTGTTAGCCATTCCTAACATACACGTCAAATATTACCCCATTTAAAAATTTCCAATTTTCACCTCAAAATTTGTCGATTTCCAAATCGAACTCCTATAGAAATGAACAATTATAACATGGAAATTTTCAAATTTTCAAATTGGCTAATATTTAACATACATGTTGGAAATGGCTAAAAAGTCAAGTTTCATCGAGTGATCCCCTCAAATACTTGGATTATAAATTTAAAATTCTAATTTTACTCTATATTTTGTTAGAGTGTTAAGAAATATTATCTAAATTCATTTGGAAATTATTTGAACGGCTTACCATGGTGAAACCTCAATTTTTAGCCATTCCCAACATACATGTCAAATATTAGCCCATTTAAAAATTTCAAATTTTCACCTCAAAATTTGTCGATTTCCAAATCGAACTCCTATAAAAATGAACAATTATAACATGGAAATTTTTAAATTTTCAAATTGGCTAATATTTTACATACATGTTGGAAATGGCTAAAAAGTTAAGTTTCATCAAGTGATCCCCTCAAATACTTGGATTATAAATTTAAAATTCAAATTTTAGTCGATATTTTGTTAGAGTGTTAAGAAATATTATCTAAATTCATTTGGCAATTATTTGAACGGCTTACCATGGTGAAACCTCAATTTTTAGCCATTCCCAACATACATGTCAAATATTAGCCCATTTAAGAAGTTTCAATTTTCACCTGAAAATTTTTCAATTTCCAAATCGAACACCTATAGAAATGAACCATTATAACGTGAAAATTTTCAAATTTTCAAATCGGCTAATATTTGACATGCATGTTGGAAATGGCTAAAAAGTCAAGTTTCATCAGAGTGACCCTCAAATAGTTGGATTATAAATTTAAAATCAATTTTACTCGATATTTTTTTAGAGTGTTCAGAAATATTATCTAACTTCATATGGCAATTATTTGAAGGGCTTAACATGGTGAAATTTCAATTTTTAGCCATTCCTAACATACATGTCAAATATTAGCCCATTTAAAAAGTTTCAATTTTCACCTCAAAATTTGTCGATTTCCAAATCGAACACCTATAGAAATGAACCATTATAACATCAAAATTTTCAAATTTTCAAATTGGCTAATATTTGACATGCATGTTGGAAATGGCTATAAAGTCAAGGTTCATCAGAGTGACCGCCTCAAATACTTGGATTATAAATTTAAAAATCAATTTTACTCGATATTTTTTTAGAGTGTTCAGAAATATTATCTAACTTCATTTGGAAATTATTTGAAGGGCTTAACATGGTGAAATTTCAATTGTTAGCCATTCCTAACATACACGTCAAATATAAGCCCATTTAAAAAGTTTCAATTTTCACCTCAAAATATGTCAATTTCCAAAACAAACACCTATAGAAATGAACCATTATAACATAAAAAATTTCAAATTTTCAAATAGTCTAATATTTGACATGCATGTTGGAAATGGCTAAAAAGTCAAGGTTCATGAGAGAGTCCCCCTCAAATACTTGGATTATAAATTTAAAAATCAATTTTACTCGTATTTTTTTAGAGTGTTCAGAAATATTATCTAACTTCATTTGGCAATAATTTGAAGGGTTTAACATGGTGAAACCTCAATTTTTTAAACATTCCCAACATTCACGTAAAATATTAGCCCATTTAAGTAGTTTCAATTTTCACCTCAAAATTTGTCAATTTCCTAATCGAACACCTATAGAAATGAACCATTATAACATGAAAATTTTGAAATTTTCAAATCGGCTAATATTTGACATGCATGTTGGAAAAGGCTAAAAAGTCAAGGTTCATCAGAGTGACCCCCTCAAATACTTGGATTATAAATTTAAAAATTAATTTTAGTCGATATTTTGTTACAGTGTTAAGAAATATTATCTAAATTCATTTGGAATTTATTTGAACGGCTTACCATGGTGAAACCTCAATTTTTAGCCTTTCCCAACATACATGTCAAATATTACCCCATTTAAAAATTTCCAATTTTCACCTCAAAATTTGTCGATTTCCAAATCGAACTCCTATAGAAATGAACAATTATAACATGGAAATTTTAAAATTTTAAAATTGGCTAATATTTAACATACATGTTGGAAATGGCAAAAAAGTCAAGTTTCATCAGCGTGATCCCCTCAAATACTTGGATTATAAATTTAAATTTCTAATTTTAGTCGATATTTTGTTAGAGTGTTAAGAAATATTATCTAAATTCATTTGGAAATTATTTGAACGGCTTACCATGGTGAAACCTCAATTTTTAGCCATTCCCAACATACATGTCAAATATTAGCCCATTTAAAAATTTCAAATTTTCACCTCAAAATTTGTCGATTTCCAAATCGAACTCCTATAAAAATGAACAATTATAACATGGAAATTTTTAAATTTTCAAATTGGCTAATATTTTACATACATGTTGGGAATGGCTAAAAAGTTAAGTTTCATCAGAGTGATCCCCTCAAATACTTGGATTATAAATTTAAAATTCAAATTTTAGTCGATATTTTGTTAGAGTGTTAAGAAATATTATCTAAATTCATTTGGCAATTATTTGAACGGCTTACCATGGTGAAACCTCAATTTTTAGCCATTCCCAACATACATGTCAAATATTAGCCCATTTAAGAAGTTTCAATTTTCACCTCGAAAATTTTTCAATTTCCAAATCGAACACCTATAGAAATGAACCATTATAACGTGAAAATTTTCAAATTTTCAAATCGGCTAATATTTGACATGCATGTTGGAAATGGCTAAAAAGTCAAGTTTCATCAGAGTGACCCTCAAATAGTTGGATTATAAATTTAAAATCAATTTTACTCGATATTTTTTTAGAGTGTTCGAAATATTATCTAACTTCATATGGCAATTATTTGAAGGGCTTAACATGGTGAAATTTCAATTTTTAGCCATTCCTAACATACATGTCAAATATTAGCCCATTTAAAAAGTTTCAATTTTCACCTCAAAATTTGTCGATTTCCAAATCGAACACCTATAGAAATGAACCATTATAACATCAAAATTTTCAAATTTTCAAATTGGCTAATATTTGACATGCATGTTGGAAATGGCTATAAAGTCAAGGTTCATCAGAGTGACCGCCTCAAATACTTGGATTATAAATTTAAAAATCAATTTTACTCTATATTTTTTTAGAGTGTTCAGAAATATTATCTAACTTCATTTGGAAATTATTTGAAGGGCTTAACATGGTGAAATTTCAATTGTTAGCCATTCCTAACATACACGTCAAATATAAGCCCATTTAAAAAGTTTCAATTTTCACCTCAAAATATGTCAATTTCCAAATCAAACACCTATAGAAATGAACCATTATAACATAAAAAATTTCAAATTTTCAAATAGTCTAATATTTGACATGCATGTTGGAAATGGCTAAAAAGTCAAGGTTCATGAGAGAGTCCCCCCTCAAATACTTGGATTATAAATTTAAAAATCAATTTTACTCGATATTTTTTTAGAGTGTTCAGAAATATTATCTAACTTCATTTGGCAATAATTTGAAGGGTTTAACATGGTGAAACCTCAACTTTTTAAACATTCCCAACATTCACGTCAAATATTAGCCCATTTAAGTAGTTTCAATTTTCACCTCAAAATTTGTCAATTTCCTAATCGAACACCTATAGAAATGAACCATTATAACATGAAAATTTTCAAATTTTCAAATCGGCTAATATTTGACATGCATGTTGGAAAAGGCTAAAAAGTCAAGGTTCATCAGAGTGACCCCCTCAAATACTTGGATTATAAATTTAAAAATTAATTTTAGTCGATATTTCGTTACAGTGTTAAGAAATATTATCTAAATTCATTTGGAAATTATTTGAACGGCTTACCATGGTGAAACCTCAATTCTTACCCATTCCCAACATACATTTCAAATATTAGCCCATTTAAAAATTTCCAATTTTCACCTCAAAATTTGTCGATTTCCAAATTGAACTCCTATAGAAATGAACAATTATAACATGGAAATTTTCAAATTTTCAAATTGGCTAATATTTTACATACATGTTGGAAATGGCTAAAAAGTCAAGTTTCATCAGAGTGATCCCCTCAAATACTTGGATTATAAATTTAAAATTCAAATTTTAGTCGATATTTTGTTAGAGTGTTAAGAAATATTATCTAAATTCATTTGGCAATTATTTGAACGGCTTACCATGGTGAAACCTCAATTTTTAGCCATTCCCAACATACATGTCAAATATTAGCCCATTTAAAAATTTCCAACTTTCACCTCAAAAATTGACGATTTCCAAATCGAACACCTATAGAAATGAACCATTATAACATGAAAATTTTCAAATTTTCAATTTTGATAATATTTTACATGCATGTTGGAAATGGCTAAAAAGTCAAGTTTCATCAGAGTGATCCCCTCAAATACTTGGATTATAAATTTAAAATTCAAATTTTAGTCGATATTTTGTTAGAGTGTTAAGAAATATTATCTAACTTCATTTGGCAATTATTTGAAAGGCTTAACATGGTGACACCTCAATTTTGAGGCATTCCCAACATACATGTCAAATATTAGCCCATTTAAGAAGGTTAAAGTTTCACCAAAAAATTTGTTAACTTCTAGATCGAATGCCTATGGAAATGAACCATTTTATAACATGAAAATTTTCACATTTTCAAATCGGCTAATATTAGACATGCATGTTGGAAATGTCCAATAAGTCAAGTTTCATCAGAGTGACCCCCTCAAATAGTTGGATTATAAATTTAAAAATCAAATTTATGTTGATATTTTTTTAGAGTGTTAAGAAATATTATCTAACTTCATTTGGCAATTATTAGAAGGACTTATCATGGTGAAACCTTAATTTTTAGCCATTCCCAACATACACGGCAATTATTAACCCATTTAAAAAGTTTCAAGTGTCACCTCAAAATTTGTTAATTTCCAGATCGAACACCTATGGAAATGAACCATTATAACATGAAAAATTTTAAATTTTCAAATCGGCTTATATTAGACATGCATGTTGGAAATGTCCAAAAGGTCAAGTTTCATCATAGTGACCCCCTCAAATACTTGGATTATAAATTTAAAAATCAAATTTTAGTGGATATTGTTTTAGAGTGTTAAGAAAGATTATCTAACTTCATTTGGAAATTATTTGAAGGGCTTAACATGGTGAAACCTCAATTTTTAGCCATTCCCAACAAACTCGTCAAATATTAGCCCATCTAAAAACATTCAATTTTCACCTCATAATTTGTCGATTTCGAAATCGAACACCTATTGAAATGAACCATTATAACATGAAAATTTTCAAATTTTCAAATCTGGTAATATTTGACATGCATGTTGAAAACGGCTAAAAAGTCAAGTTTCATTAAAGTGACCCCCTCAAATACTTGGATTATAAATTTAAAATTAAATTTTACTCGATATTTTTTAGAGTGTTAAGAAATATTATCTAAATTCATTTGGCAATTATTTGAACGGCTTACCATGGTGAAACCTCAATTTTTAGCCATTCCCAACATACATGTCAAATATTAGCCCATTATAAATTTCCAATTTTCATCTAAAAATTTGTCGATTTCCAAATCGAACACCCATAGAAATGAACAATTATAACATGAAAATTTGAAAAATTGAAAATTGGCTAACATTTTACATGCATGTTGGAAATGGCTAAAAAGTCAAGTTTCATCAGAGTGATCCCCTCAAATACTTGGATTATAAATTTAAAATTCAAATTTTAGTCGATATTCTGTTAGAGTGTTAAGAAATATTATCTAACTTCATTTGGCAATTATTTGAAAGGCTTAACATGGTACCACCTCAATTTTGAGGCATTCGCAACCTACACGTCAAATATTAGCCCATTTAAGAAGTTTCAAGTTTCACCACAAAATTTGTTAAGTTCTAGATCGAACGCCTATGGAAATGAACCATTTTATAACAAGAAAATTTTCACATTTTCAAATCGGCTAATATTAGACATGCATGTTGGAAATGTCCAAAAAGTCAAGTTTCATCAGAGTGACCCCCTCAAATAGTTGGATTATAAATTTAAAAATCAAATTTATGTTGATATTTTTTTAGAGTGTTAAGAAATATTATCTAACTTCATTTGGCAATTATTAGAAGGACTTATCATGGTGAAACCTTAATTTTTAGCCATTCCCAACATACACGGCAATTATTAGCCCATTTAAAAAGTTTCAAGTTTCACCTCAAAATTTGTTAACTTCCAGATCGAACACCTATGGAAATGAACCATTTTATAACATGAAAATTTTCACATTTTCAAATCGGCTAATATTAGACATGCATGTTGGAAATGTCCAAAAAGTTAAGTTTCATCAGAGTGACCCCCTCAAATAGTTGGATTATAAATTTAAAAATCAAATTTTAGTGGATATTGTTTTAGAGTGTTAAGAAAGATTATCTAACTTCATTTGGAAATTATTTGAACTTAACATGGTGAAACCTCAATTTTTAGCCATTCCCAACAAACTCGTCAAATATTAGCTAATCTAAAAACATTCAATTTTCACCTCATAATTTGTCGATTTCGAAATCGAACACCTATTGAAATGAACCATTATAACATGAAAATTTTCAAATTTTCAAATCTGGTAATATTTGACATGCATGTTGAAAACGGCTAAAAAGTCAAGTTTCATTAAAGTGACCCCCTCAAATACTTGGATTATAAATTTAAAATTAAATTTTACTCGATATTTTTTAGAGTGTTAAGAAATATTATCTAAATTCATTTGGCAATTATTTCAACGGCTTACCATGGTGAAAACTCAATTTTTAGCCATTCCCAACATACATGTCAAATATTAGCCCATTATAAATTTCCAATTTTCATCTCAAAATTTGTCCATTTCCAAATCGAACACCTATAGAAATGAACAATTATAACATGAAAATTTGAAAATTTTCAAATTGGCTAACATTTTACATGCATGTTGGAAATGGCTAAAAAGTCAACTTTCATCAGAGTGATCCCCTCAAATACTTGGATTATAAATTTAAAATTCAAATTTTAGTCGATATTCTGTTAGAGTGTTAAGAAATATTATCGAACTTCATTTGGCAATTATTTGAAAGGCTTAACATGGTGACACCTCAATTTTGAGGCATTCGCAACCTACACGTCAAATATTAGCCCATTTAAGAAGTTTCAAGTTTCACCACAAAATTTGTTAAGTTCTAGATCGAACGCCTATGGAAATGAACCATTTTATAACAAGAAAATTTTCACATTTTCAAATCGGCTAATATTAGACATGCATGTTGGAAATGTCCAAAAAGTCAAGTTTCATCAGAGTGACCCCCTCAAATAGTTGGATTATAAATTTAAAAATCAAATTTATGTTGATATTTTTTTAGAGTGTTAAGAAATATTATCTAACTTCATTTGGCAATTATTAGAAGGACTTATCATGGTGAAACCTTAATTTTTAGCCATTCCCAACATACACGGCAATTATTAGCCCATTTAAAAAGTTTCAAGTTTCACCTCAAAATTTGTTAACTTCCAGATCGAACACCTATGCAAAATGACCCATTTTATAACATGAAAATTTTCACATTTTCAAATCGGCTAATATTAGACATGCATGTTGGAAATGTCCAAAAAGTTAAGTTTCATCAGAGTGACCCCCTCAAATAGTTGGATTATAAATTTAAAAATCAAATTTTAGTGGATATTGTTTTAGAGTGTTAAGAAAGATTATCTAACTTCATTTGGAAATTATTAGAACTTAACATGGTGAAACCTCAATTTTTAGCCATTCCCAACAAACTCGTCAAATATTAGCTAATCTAAAAACATTCAATTTTCACCTCATAATTTGTCGATTTCGAAATCGAACACCTATTGAAATGAACCATTATAACATGAAAATTTTCAAATTTTCAAATCGGTAATATTTGACATGCATGTTGAAAACGGCTAAAAAGTCAAGTTTCATTAAAGTGACCCCCTCAAATACTTGGATTATAAATTTAAAATTAAATTTTACTCGATATTTTTTAGAGTGTTAAGAAATATTATCTAAATTCATTTGGCAATTATTTGAACGGCTTACCATGGTGAAACCTCAATTTTTAGCCATTCCCAACATACATGTCAAATATTAGCCCATTATAAATTTCCAATTTTCACCTCAAAATTTGTCGATTTCCAAATCGAACACCTATAGAAATGAACAATTATAACATGAAAATTTTCAAATTTTCAAATTGGCTAACATTTTACATGCATGTTGGAAATGGCTAAAAAGTCAAGTTTCATCAGAGTGATCCCCTCAAATACTTGGATTATAAATTTAAAATTTAAATTTTAGTCGATATTCTGTTAGAGTGTTAAGAAATATTATCTAACTTCATTTGGCAATTATTTGAAAGGCTTAACATGGTGACACCTCAATTTTGAGGCATTCGCAACCTACACGTCAAATATTAGCCCATTTAAGAAGTTTCAAGTTTCACCACAAAATTTGTTAACTTCTAGATCGAACGCCTATGGAAATGAACCATTTTATAACAAGAAAATTTTCACATTTTCTAATCGGCTAATATTAGACATGCATGTTGGAAATGTCCAAAAAGTCAAGTTTCATCAGAGTGACCCCCTCAAATAGTTGGATTATAAATTTAAAAATCAAATTTATGTTGATATTTTTTTAGAGTGTTAAGAAATATTATCTAAATTCATTTGGCAATTACTAGAAGGACTTATCATGGTGAAACCTTAATTTTTAGCCATTCCCAACATACACGGCAATTATTAGCCCATTTAAAAAGTTTCAAGTTTCACCTCAAAATTTGTTAACTTCAAGATCGAACACCAATGGAAATGAACCATTTTATAACATGAAAATTTTCAAATTTTCAAATCGGCTAATATTAGACATGCATGTTGGAAATGTCCAAAAAGTCAAGTTTCATCAGAGTGACCCCCTTAAATACTTGGATTATAAATTTAAAGATCAAATTTTAGTTGATATTTTTTTAGAGTGTTAAGAAATATTATCTAACTTCATTTGGAAATTATTTGAAGGGCTTAACATGGTGAAACCTCAATTTTTAGCCAATCCCAACAAACATGTCAAATATTGGCCCATCTAAAAAGATTCAATTTTCATCTCAAAATTTGTCGATTTCGAAATCGAACACCTATAGAAATGAACCATTATAACATGAAAATTTTCAAATTTTCAAATCGGCTAATATTTGACATGCATGTTGAAAATGACTACAAAGTCAAGTTTCATCAAAGTGACCCCCTCAAATACTTGGATTATAAATTTAAAATTAAATTTTACTCGATATTTTTTTAGAGTGTTAAGAAATATTATCTAAATTCATTTGGCAATTATTTGAACGGCTTAACATGGTGAAACCTCAATTTTTAGCCATTTCAAACAAACACTTCAAATATTAGCCCATCTGAAAAGATTCAATTTTCACCTCAAAATTTGTCGATTTCGAAATCGAACACCTATAGAAATGAACCATTATAACATTAAAATTTTCAAATTTTCAAATCGGCTAATATTTGACATGCATGTTGAAAATGGCTAAAAAGTCAAGTTTCATCAAAGTGACCCCCTCAAATACTTGGATTATAATTTTAAAATTAAATTTTACTCGATATTTTTTTAGAGTGTTAGGAAATATTATATATATTCATTTGACAATTATTTGAACGGCTTACCATGGTGAAACCTAAATATTTAGCCATTCCCTACATACATGTCAAATATTAGCCCATTTAAAAATTTCCAATTTTCACCTCAAAATTTGTCGATTTCCAAATCGAACACCTATAGAAATGAACCATTATAACATGAAAATGTTCAAATTGGCTAATATTAGACATGCATGTTGGAAATGACTTAAAAGTAAAGTTTCATCAGAGTGATCCCCTCAAATACTTGGATTATAAATTTAAAATTCAAATTTTAGTCGATATTTTGTTAGAGTGTTAAGAAATATTATCTAACTTCATTTGGCAATTATTTGAAGGATTTAACATGGTGAAACCTCAATTTTGAGCCATTCCCAACATACACGTCAAATATTAGCCCATTTAAAAAGTTTCAAGTTTCACCACAAAATTTGTTAACTTCCAGATCGAACACCTATGGAAATGAACCATTTTTTAACATGAAAATTTTAAATTTTCAAATCGGTTAATATTAGACATGCATGTTGAAAATGTCCAGAAAGTCAAGTTTCATCAAAGTGACCCCCACAAATACTTGGATTATAAATTTAAAAATCAAATTTTAGTTGATGTTTTTTAGAGTGTTAAGAAATATTATCTAACTTCATTTCACAATTATTTGAAGGGCTTATCATGGTCAAACCATAATTTTTAGCCATTCCCAACATACACGTCAAATATTAGCCCATTTAAAAAGTTTCAAGTTTCACCTCAAAATTTGTTAACTTCCGGATCGAACACCTATGGAAATGAACCATTATAACATGAAAATTTTCAAATTTTCAAATCGGCTAATATTAGACATGCATGTTGGAAATTTCCAAAAAGTCAAGTTTCATCAGAGTGACCCCCTTAAATACTTGGATTATAAATTTAAAGATCAAATATTAGTTGATATTTTTTTAGAGTGTTAAGAAATATTATCTAACTTCATTTGGAAATTATTTGAAGGGCTTAACATGGTGAAACCTCAATTTTTAGCCAATCCCAACAAACACGTCAAATATTGGCCCATCTAAAAAGATTCAATTTTCATCTCAAAATTTGTCGATTTCGAAACCGAACACCTATAGAAATGAACCATTATAACATGAAAATTTTCAAATTTTCAAATCGGCTAATATTTGACATGCATGTTGAAAATGACTAAAAAGTCAAGTTTCATCAAAGTGACCCCCTCAAATACTTGGATTATAAATTTAAAATTAAATTTTACTCGATATTTTTTTAGAGTGTTAAGAAATATTATCTAAATTCATTTGGCAATTATTTGAAGGGCTTAACATGGTGAAACCTCAATTTTTAGCCATTTCAAACAAACACTTCAAATATTAGCCCATCTGAAAAGATTCAATTTTCACCTCAAAATTTGTCGATTTCGAAATCGAACACCTATAGAAATGAACCATTATAACGTTAAAATTTTCAAATTTTCAAATCGGCTAATATTTGACATGCATGTTGAAAATGGCTAAAAAGTCAAGTTTCATCAAAGTGACCCCCTCAAATACTTGGATTATAATTTTAAAATTAAATTTTACTCGATATTTTTTTAGAGTGTTAGGAAATATTATATATATTCATTTGACAATTATTTGAACGGCTTACCATGGTGAAACCTAAATATTTAGCCATTCCCTACATACATGTCAAATATTAGCCCATTTAAAAATTTCCAATTTTCACCTCAAAATTTGTCGATTTCCAAATCGAACACCTATAGAAATGAACCATTATAACATGAAAATTTTCAAATTGGCTAATATTAGACATGCATATTGGAAATGACTTAAAAGTAAAGTTTCATCAGAGTGATCCCCTCAAATACTTGGATTATAAATTTAAAATTCAAATTTTAGTCGATATTTTGTTAGAGTGTTAAAAAATATTATCTAACTTCATTTGGCAATTATTTGAAGGATTTAACATGGTGAAACCACAATTTTGAGCCATTCCCAACATACACGTCAAATATTAGCCCATTTAAAAAGTTTCAAGTTTCACCACAAAATTTGTTAACTTCCAGATCGAACACCTATGGAAATGAACCATTTTTTAACATGAAAATTTTTAAATTTTCAAATCGGTTAATATTAGACATGCATGTTGAAAATGTCCGAAAAGTCAAGTTTCATCAAAGTGACCCCCACAAATACTTGGATTATAAATTTAAAAATCAAATTTTAGTTGATGTTTTTTAGAGTGTTAAGAAATATTATCTAACTTCATTTCACAATTATTTGAAGGGCTTATCATGGTCAAACCATAATTTTTAGCCATTCCCAACATACACGTCAAATATTAGCCCATTTAAAAAGTTTCAAGTTTCACCTCAAAATTTGTTAACTTCCAGATCGAACACCTATGGAAATGAACCATTATAACATGAAAATTTTCAAACTTTCAAATCGGCTAATATTAGACATGCATGTTGGAAATTTCCAAAAAGTCAAGTTTCATCAGAGTGACCCCCTTAAATACTTGGATTATAAATTTAAAGATCAAATTTTAGTTGATATTTTTTTAGAGTGTTAAGAAATATTATCTAAATTCATTTGGCAATTATTTGAAGGGCTTAACATGGTGAAACCTCAATTTTTAGCCATTTCAAACAAACACTTCAAATATTAGCCCATCTGAAAAGATTCAATTTTCACTTCAAAATTTGTCGATTTCGAAATCGAACACCTATAGAAATGAACCATTATAACATTAAAATTTTCAAATTTTCAAATCGGCTAATATTTGACATGCATGTTGAAAATGACTAAAAAGTCAAGTTTCATCAAAGTGACCCCCTCAAATACTTGGATTATAAATTTAAAATTAAATTTTACTCGATATTTTTTTAGAGTGTTAAGATATATTATCTAAATTCATTTGGCAATTATTTGAAGGGCTTAACATGGTGAAACCTCAATTTTTAGCCATTTCAAACAAACACTTCAAATATTAGCCCATCTGAAAAGATTAAATTTTCACCTCAAAATTTGTCGATTTCAAAATCGAACACCTATAGAAATGAACCATTATAACATTAAAATTTTCAAATTTTCAAATCGGCTAATATTTGACATGCATGTTGAAAATGGCTAAAAAGTCAAGTTTCATCAAAGTGACCCCCTCAAATACTTGGATTATAATTTTAAAATTAAATTTTACTCGATATTTTTTTAGAGTGTTAGGAAATATTATATATATTCATTTGACAATTATTTGAACGGCTTACCATGGTGAAACCTAAATATTTAGCCATTCCCTACATACATGTCAAATATTAGCCCATTTAAAAATTTCCAATTTTCACCTCAAAATTTGTCGATTTCCAAATCGAACACCTATAGAAATGAACCATTATAACATGAAAATTTTCAAATTGGCTAATATTAGACATGCATGTTGGAAATGACTTAAAAGTAAAGTTTCATCAGAGTGATCCCCTCAAATACTTGGATTATAAATTTAAAATTCAAATTTTAGTCGATATTTTGTTAGAGTGTTAAGAAATATTATCTAACTTCATTTGGCAATTATTTGAAGGATTTAACATGGTGAAACCTCAATTTTGAGCCATTCCCAACATACACGTCAAATATTAGCCCATTTAAAAAGTTTCAAGTTTCACCATAAAATTTGTTAACTTCCAGATCGAACACCTATGGAAATGAACCATTTTTTAACATGAAAATTTTTAAATTTTCAAATCGGTTAATATTAGACATGCATGTTGAAAATGTCCAGAAAGTCAAGTTTCATCAAAGTGACCCCCACAAATACTTGGATTATAAATTTAAAAATCAAATTTTAGTTGATGTTTTTTTAGAATGTTAAGAAATATTATCTAACTTCATTTCACAATTATTTGAAGGGCTTATCATGGTCAAACCATAATTTTTAGCCATTCCCAACATACACGTCAAATATTAGCCCATTTAAAAAGTTTCAAGTTTCACCTCAAAATTTGTTAACTTCCCGTATCGAACACCTATGGAAATGAACCATTATAACATGAAAATTTTCAAACTTTCAAATCGGCTAATATTAGACATGCATGTTGGAAATTTCCAAAAAGTCAAGTTTCATCAGAGTGACCCCCTTAAATACTTGGATTATAAATTTAAAGATCAAATTTTAGTTGATATTTTTTTAGAGTGTTAAGAAATATTATCTAACTTCATTTGGAAATTATTTGAAGGGCTTAACATGGTGAAACCTCAATTTTTAGCCAATCCCAACAAACACGTCAAATATTGGCCCATCTAAAAAGATTCAATTTTCATCTCAAAATTTGTCGATTTCGAAATCGAACACCTATAGAAATGAACCATTATAACATGAAAATTTTCAAATTTTCAAATCGGCTAATATTTGACATGCATGTTGAAAATGACTAAAAAGTCAAGTTTCATCAAAGTGACCCCCTCAAATACTTGGATTATAAATTTAAAATTAAATTTTACTCGATATTTTTTTAGAGTGTTAAGATATATTATCTAAATTCATTTGGCAATTATTTGAAGGGCTTAACATGGTGAAACCTCAATTTTTAGCCATTTCAAACAAACACTTCAAATATTAGCCCATCTAAAAAGATTCAATTTTCACCTCAAAATTTGTCGATTTCGAAATCGAACACCTATAGAAATGAACCATTATAACATTAAAATTTTCAAATTTTCAAATTGGCTAATATTTGACATGCATGTTGAAAATGGCTAAAAAGTCAAGTTTCATCAAAGTGACCCCCTCAAATACTTGGATTATAATTTTAAAATTAAATTTTACTCGATATTTTTTTAGAGTGTTAGGAAATATTATATATATTCATTTGACAATTATTTGAACGGCTTACCATGGTGAAACCTAAATATTTAGCCATTCCCAACATACATGTCAAATATTAGCCCATTTAAAAATTTCCAATTTTCACCTCAAAATTTGTCGATTTCCAAATCGAACACCTATAGAAATGAACCATTATAACATGAAAATTTTCAAATTGGCTAATATTGGATATGCATGTTAGAAATGACTTAAAAGTAAAGTTTCATCAGAGTGATCCCCTCAAATACTTGGATTATAAATTTAAAATTCAAATTTTAGTCGATATTTTGTTAGAGTGTTGAAAAATATTATCTAACTTCATTTGGCAATTATTTGAAGGATTTAACATGGTGAAACCTCAATTTTGAGCCGTTCCCAACATACACGTCAAATATTAGCCCATTTAAAAAGTTTCAAGTTTCACCACAAAATTTGTTAACTTCCAGATCGAACACCTATGGAAATGAACCATTTTTTAATATGAAAATTTTAAATTTTCAATTCGGTTAATATTAGACATGCATGTTGAAAATGTCCAGAAAGTCAAGTTTCATCAAAGTGACCCCCACAAATACTTGGATTATAAATTTAAAAATCAAATTTTAGTTGATGTTTTTTTAGAGTGTTAAGAAATATTATCTAACTTCATTTCACAATTATTTGAAGGGCTTATCATGGTCAAACCATAATTTTTAGCCATTCCCAACATACACGTCAAATATTAGCCCATTTAAAAAGTTTCAAGTTTCACCTCAAAATTTGTTAACTTCCGGATCGAACACCTATGGAAATGAACCATTATAACATGAAAATTTTCAAATTTTCAAATCGGCTAATATTAGACATGCATGTTGGAAATTTCCAAAAAGTCAAGTTTCATCAGAGTGACCCCCTTAAATACTTGGATTATAAATTTAAAGATCAAATATTAGTTGATATTTTTTTAGAGTGTTAAGAAATATTATCTAACTTCATTTGGAAATTATTTGAAGGGCTTAACATGGTGAAACCTTAATTTTTAGCCAATCCCAACAAACACGTCAAATATTGGCCCATCTAAAAAGATTCAATTTTCATCTCAAAATTTGTCGATTTCGAAACCGAACACCTATAGAAATGAACCATTATAACATGAAAATTTTCAAATTTTCAAATCGGCTAATATTTGACATGCATGTTGAAAATGACTAAAAAGTCAAGTTTCATCAAAGTGACCCCCTCAAATACTTGGATTATAAATTTAAAATTAAATTTTACTCGATATTTTTTTAGAGTGTTAAGAAATATTATCGAAATTCATTTGGCAATTATTTGAAGGGCTTAACATGGTGAAACCTCAATTTTTAGCCATTTCAAACAAACACTTCAAATATTAGCCCATCTGAAAAGATTCAATTTTCACCTCAAAATTTGTCGATTTCGAAATCGAACACCTATAGAAATGAACCATTATAACATTAAAATTTTCAAATTTTCAAATCGGCTAATATTTGACATGCATGTTGAAAATGGCTAAAAAGTCAAGTTTCATCAAAGTGACCCTCTCAAATACTTGGATTATAATTTTAAAATTAAATTTTACTCGATATTTTTTTAGAGTGTTAGGAAATATTATATATATTCATTTGACAATTATTTGAACGGCTTACCATGGTGAAACCTAAATATTTAGCCATTCCCAACATACATGTCAAATATTAGCCCATTTAAAAATTTCCAATTTTCACCTCAAAATTTGTCGATTTCCAAATCGAACACCTATAGAAATGAACCATTATAACATGAAAATTTTCAAATTGGCTAATATTAGACATGCATGTTAGAAATGACTTAAAAGTAAAGTTTCATCAGAGTGATCCCCTCAAATACTTGGATTATAAATTTAAAATTCAAATTTTAGTCGATATTTTGTTAGAGTGTTAAGAAATATTATCTAACTTCATTTGGCAATTATTTGAAGGATTTAACATGGTGAAACCTCAATTTTGAGCCATTCCCAACATACACGTCAAATATTAGCCCATTTAAAAAGTTTCAAGTTTCACCACAAAATTTGTTAACTTCCGGATCGAACACCTATGGAAATGAACCATTTTTTAACATGAAAATTTTTAAATTTTCAAATCGGTTAATATTAGACATGCATGTTGAAAATGTCCGTAAAGTCAAGTTTCATCAAAGTGACCCCCACAAATACTTGGATTATAAATTTAAAAATCAAATTTTAGTTGATGTTTTTTTAGAGTGTTAAGAAATATTATCTAACTTCATTTCACAATTATTTGAAGGGCTTATCATGGTCAAACCATAATTTTTAGCCATTCCCAACATACACGTCAAATATTAGCCCATTTAAAAAGTTTCAAGTTTCACCTCAAAATTTGTTAACTTCCAGATCGAACACCTATGGAAATGAACCATTTTTTAACATGAAAATTTTAAATTTTCAAATCGGTTAATATTAGACATGCATGTTGAAAATGTCCAGAAAGTCAAGTTTCATCAAAGTGACCCCCACAAATACTTGGATTATAAATTTAAAAATCAAATTTTAGTTGATGTTTTTTTAGAGTGTTAAGAAATATTATCTAACTTCATTTCACAATTATTTGAAGGGCTTATCATGGTCAAACCATAATTTTTAGCCATTCCCAACATACACGTCAAATATTAGCCCATTTAAAAAGTTTCAAGTTTCACCTCAAAATTTGTTAACTTCCAGATCGAACACCTATGGAAATGAACCATTATAACATGAAAATTTTCAAATTTTCAAATCGGCTAATATTAGACATGCATGTTGGAAATTTCCAAAAAGTCAAGTTTCATCAGAGTGACCCCCTTAAATACTTGGATTATAAATTTAAAGATCAAATATTAGTTGATATTTTTTTAGAGTGTTAAGAAATATTATCTAACTTCATTTGGAAATTATTTGAAGGGCTTAACATGGTGAAACCTTAATTTTTAGCCAATCCCAACAAACACGTCAAATATTGGCCCATCTAAAAAGATTCAATTTTCATCTCAAAATTTGTCGATTTCGAAACCGAACACCTATAGAAATGAACCATTATAACATGAAAATTTTCAAATTTTCAAATCGGCTAATATTTGACATGCATGTTGAAAATGACTAAAAAGTCAAGTTTCATCAAAGTGACCCCCTCAAATACTTGGATTATAAATTTAAAATTAAATTTTACTCGATATTTTTTTAGAGTGTTAAGAAATATTATCTAAATTCATTTGGCAATTATTTGAAGGGCTTAACATGGTGAAACCTCAATTTTTAGCCATTTCAAACAAACACTTCAAATATTAGCCCATCTGAAAAGATTCAATTTTCACCTCAAAATTTGTCGATTTCGAAATCGAACACCTATAGAAATGAACCATTATAACGTTAAAATTTTCAAATTTTCAAATCGGCTAATATTTGACATGCATGTTGAAAATGGCTAAAAAGTCAAGTTTCATCAAAGTGACCCCCTCAAATACTTGGATTATAATTTTAAAATTAAATTTTACTCGATATTTTTTTAGAGTGTTAGGAAATATTATATATATTCATTTGACAATTATTTGAACGGCTTACCATGGTGAAACCTAAATATTTAGCCATTCCCTACATATATGTCAAATATTAGCCCATTTAAAAATTTCCAATTTTCACCTCAAAATTTGTCGATTTCCAAATCGAACACCTATAGAAATGAACCATTATAACATGAAAATTTTCAAATTGGCTAATATTAGACATGCATATTGGAAATGACTTAAAAGTAAAGTTTCATCAGAGTGATCCCCTCAAATACTTGGATTATAAATTTAAAATTCAAATTTTAGTCGATATTTTGTTAGAGTGTTAAAAAATATTATCTAACTTCATTTGGCAATTATTTGAAGGATTTAACATGGTGAAACCACAATTTTGAGCCATTCCCAACATACACGTCAAATATTAGCCCATTTAAAAAGTTTCAAGTTTCACCACAAAATTTGTTAACTTCCAGATCGAACACCTATGGAAATGAACCATTTTTTAACATGAAAATTTTTAAATTTTCAAATCGGTTAATATTAGACATGCATGTTGAAAATGTCCGAAAGTCAAGTTTCATCAAAGTGACCCCCACAAATACTTGGATTATAAATTTAAAAATCAAATTTTAGTTGATGTTTTTTTAGAGTGTTAAGAAATATTATCTAACTTCATTTCACAATTATTTGAAGGGCTTATCATGGTCAAACCATAATTTTTAGCCATTCCCAACATACACGTCAAATATTAGCCCATTTAAAAAGTTTCAAGTTTCACCTCAAAATTTGTTAACTTCCAGATCGAACACCTATGGAAATGAACCATTATAACATGAAAATTTTCAAACTTTCAAATCGGCTAATATTAGACATGCATGTTGGAAATTTCCAAAAAGTCAAGTTTCATCAGAGTGACCCCCTTAAATACTTGGATTATAAATTTAAAGATCAAATTTTAGTTGATATTTTTTTAGAGTGTTAAGAAATATTATCTAAATTCATTTGGCAATTATTTGAAGGGCTTAACATGGTGAAACCTCAATTTTTAGCCATTTCAAACAAACACTTCAAATATTAGCCCATCTGAAAAGATTCAATTTTCACTTCAAAATTTGTCGATTTCGAAATCGAACACCTATAGAAATGAACCATTATAACATTAAAATTTTCAAATTTTCAAATCGGCTAATATTTGACATGCATGTTGAAAATGACTAAAAAGTCAAGTTTCATCAAAGTGACCCCCTCAAATACTTGGATTATAAATTTAAAATTAAATTTTACTCGATATTTTTTTAGAGTGTTAAGAAATATTATCTAAATTCATTTGGCAATTATTTGAAGGGCTTAACATGGTGAAACCTCAATTTTTAGCCATTTCAAACAAACACTTCAAATATTAGCCCATCTGAAAAGATTCAATTTTCACCTCAAAATTTGTCGATTTCGAAATCGAACACCTATAGAAATGAACCATTATAACATTAAAATTTTCAAATTTTCAAATCGGCTAATATTTGACATGCATGTTGAAAATGGCTAAAAAGTCAAGTTTCATCAAAGTGACCCCCTCAAATACTTGGATTATAATTTTAAAATTAAATTTTACTCGATATTTTTTTAGAGTGTTAGGAAATATTATATATATTCATTTGACAATTATTTGAACGGCTTACCATGGTGAAACCTAAATATTTAGCCATTCCCAACATACATGTCAAATATTAGCCCATTTAAAAATTTCCAATTTTCAACTCAAAATTTGTCGATTTCCAAATCGAACACCTATAGAAATGAACCATTATAACATGAAAATTTTCAAATTGGCTATATTAGACATGCATGTTAGAAATAAATTAAAAGTAAAGTTTCATCAGAGTGATCCCCTCAAATACTTGGATTATAAATTTAAAATTCAAATTTTAGTCGATATTTTGTTAGAGTGTTAAAAAATATTATCTAACTTCATTTGGCAATTATTTGAAGGATTTAACATGGTGAAACCTCAATTTTGAGCCATTCCCAACATACACGTCAAATATTAGCCCATTTAAAAAGTTTCAAGTTTCACCACAAAATTTGTTAACTTCCGGATCGAACACCTATGGAAATGAACCATTTTTTAACATGAAAATTTTTAAATTTTCAAATCGGTTAATATTAGACATGCATGTTGAAAATGTCCAGAAAGTCAAGTTTCATCAAAGTGACCCCCACAAATACTTGGATTATAAATTTAAAAATCAAATTTTAGTTGATGTTTTTTTAGAGTGTTAAGAAATATTATCTAACTTCATTTCACAATTATTTGAAGGGCTTATCATGGTCAAACCATAATTTTTAGCCATTCCCAACATACACGTCAAATATTAGCCCATTTAAAAAGTTTCAAGTTTCACCTCAAAATTTGTTAACTTCCGGATCGAACACCTATGGAAATGAACCATTATAACATGAAAATTTTCAAATTTTCAAATCGGCTAATATTAGACATGCATGTTGGAAATTTCCAAAAAGTCAAGTTTCATCAGAGTGACCCCCTTAAATACTTGGATTATAAATTTAAAGATAAAATTTTAGTTGATATTTTTTTAGAGTGTTAAGAAATATTATCTAACTTCATTTGGAAATTATTTGAAGGGCTTAACATGGTGAAACCTCAATTTTTAGCAAATCCCAACAAACACGTCAAATATTGGCCCATCTAAAAAGATTCAATTTTCATCTCAAAATTTGTCGATTTCGAAATCGAACACCTATAGAAATGAACCATTATAACATGAAAATTTTCAAATTTTCAAATCGGCTAATATTTGACATGCATGTTGAAAATGACTAAAAAGTCAAGTTTCATCAAAGTGACCCCCTCAAATACTTGGATTATAAATTTAAAATTAAATTTTACTCGATATTTTTTTAGAGTGTGAAGATATATTATCTAAATTCATTTGGCAATTATTTGAAGGGCTTAACATGGTGAAACCTCAATTTTTAGCCATTTCAAACAAACACTTCAAATATTAGCCCATCTGAAAAGATTAAATTTTCACCTCAAAATTTGTCGATTTCAAAATCGAACACCTATAGAAATGAACCATTATAACATTAAAATTTTCAAATTTTCAAATCGGCTAATATTTGACATGCATGTTGAAAATGGCTAAAAAGTCAAGTTTCATCAAAGTGACCCCCTCAAATACTTGGATTATAATTTTAAAATTAAATTTTACTCGATATTTTTTTAGAGTGTTAGGAAATATTTTATATATTCATTTGACAATTATTTGAACGGCTTACCATGGTGAAACCTAAATATTTAGCCATTCCCAACATACATGTCAAATATTAGCCCATTTAAAAATTTCCAATTTTCAACTCAAAATTTGTCGATTTCCAAATCGAACACCTATAGAAATGAACCATTATAACATGAAAATTTTCAAATTGGCTAATATTAGACATGCATGTTAGAAATGACTTAAAAGTAAAGTTTCATCAGAGTGATCCCCTCAAATACTTGGATTATAAATTTAAAATTCAAATTTTAGTTGATATTTTGTTAGAGTGTTAAGAAATATTATCTAACTTCATTTGGCAATTATTTGAAGGATTTAACATGGTGAAACCTCAATTTTGAGCCATTCCCAACATACACGTCAAATATTAGCCCATTTAAAAAGTTTCAAGTTTCACCACAAAATTTGTTAACTTCCGGATCGAACACCTATGGAAATGAACCATTTTTTAACATGAAAATTTTTAAATTTTCAAATCGGTTAATATTAGACATGCATGTTGAAAATGTCCGAAAGTCAAGTTTCATCAAAGTGACCCCCACAAATACTTGGATTATAAATTTAAAAATCAAATTTTAGTTGATGTTTTTTTAGAGTGTTAAGAAATATTATCTAACTTCATTTCACAATTATTTGAAGGGCTTATCATGGTCAAACCATAATTTTTAGCCATTCCCAACATACACGTCAAATATTAGCCCATTTAAAAAGTTTCAAGTTTCACCTCAAAATTTGTTAACTTCCGGATCGAACACCTATGGAAATGAACCATTATAACATGAAAATTTTCAAATTTTCAAATCGGCTAATATTAGACATGCATGTTGGAAATTTCCAAAAAGTCAAGTTTCATCAGAGTGACCCCCTTAAATACTTGGATTATAAATTTAAAGATAAAATTTTAGTTGATATTTTTTTAGAGTGTTAAGAAATATTATCTAACTTCATTTGGAAATTATTTGAAGGGCTTAACATGGTGAAACCTCAATTTTTAGCCAATCCCAACAAACACGTCAAATATTGGCCCATCTAAAAAGATTCAATTTTCATCTCAAAATTTGTCGATTTCGAAATCGAACACCTATAGAAATGAACCATTATAACATGAAAATTTTCAAATTTTCAAATCGGCTAATATTTGACATGCATGTTGAAAATGACTAAAAAGTCAAGTTTCATCAAAGTGACCCCCTCAAATACTTGGATTATAAATTTAAAATTAAATTTTACTCGATATTTTTTTAGAGTGTTAAGATATATTATCTAAATTCATTTGGAAATTATTTGAAGGGCTTAACATGGTGAAACCTCAATTTTTAGCCATTTCAAACAAACACTACAAATATTAGCCCATCTGAAAAGATTCAATTTTCACCTCAAAATTTGTCGATTTCGAAATCGAACACCTATAGAAATGAACCATTATAACATTAAAATTTTCAAATTTTCAAATCGGCTAATATTTGACATGCATGTTGAAAATGGCTAAAAAGTCAAGTTTCATCAAAGTGACCCCCTCAAATACTTGGATTATAATTTTAAAATTAAATTTTACTCGATATTTTTTTAGAGTGTTAGGAAATATTATATATATATTCATTTGACAATTATTTGAACGGCTTACCATGGTGAAACCTAAATATTTAGCCATTCCCAACATACATGTCAAATATTAGCCCATTTAAAAATTTCCAATTTTCACCTCAAAATTTGTCGATTTCCAAATCGAACACCTATAGAAATGAACCATTATAACATGAAAATTTTCAAATTGGCTAATATTAGACATGCATGTTAGAAATGACTTAAAAGTAAAGTTTCATCAGAGTGATCCCCTCAAATACTTGGATTATAAATTTAAAATTCAAATTTTAGTCGATATTTTGTTAGAGTGTTAAGAAATATTATCTAACTTCATTTGGCAATTATTTGAAGGATTTAACATGGTGAAACCTCAATTTTGAGCCATTCCCAACATACACGTCAAATATTAGCCCATTTAAAAAGTTTCAAGTTTCACCACAAAATTTGTTAACTTCCAGATCGAACACCTATGGAAATGAACCATTTTTTAACATGAAAATTTTTAAATTTTCAAATCGGTTAATATTAGACATGCATGTTGAAAATGTCCAGAAAGTCAAGTTTCATCAAAGTGACCCCCACAAATACTTGGATTATAAATTTAAAAATCAAATTTTACTTGATGTTTTTTTAGAGTGTTAAGAAATATTATCTAACTTCATTTCACAATTATTTGAAGGGCTTATCATGGTCAAACCATAATTTTTAGCCATTCCCAACATACACGTCAAATATTAGCCCATTTAAAAAGTTTCAAGTTTCACCACAAAATTTGTTAACTTCCAGATCGAACACCTATGGAAATGAACCATTTTTTAACATGAAAATTTTTAAATTTTCAAATCGGTTAATATTAGACATGCATGTTGAAAATGTCCGAAAGTCAAGTTTCATCAAAGTGACCCCCACAAATACTTGGATTATAAATTTAAAAATCAAATTTTAGTTGATGTTTTTTTAGAGTGTTAAGAAAT
Source organism: Linum usitatissimum (assembly GCA_030674075.2). NCBI lineage: Eukaryota > Viridiplantae > Streptophyta > Magnoliopsida > Malpighiales > Linaceae > Linum > Linum usitatissimum. The sequence goes on along the minus strand of JAUJYP020000612.1, from coordinate 225,030 downwards.
ATTATCTAACTTCATTTCACAATTATTTGAAGGGCTTATCATGGTCAAACCATAATTTTTAGCCATTCCCAACATACACGTCAAATATTAGCCCATTTAAAAAGTTTCAAGTTTCACCTCAAAATTTGTTAACTTCCAGATCGAACACCTATGGAAATGAACCATTATAACATGAAAATTTTCAAATTTTCAAATCGGCTAATATTAGACATGCATGTTGAAAATGTCAAGAAAGTCAAGTTTCATCAGAGTGACCCCCACAAATACTTGGATTATAAATTTAAAAATCAAATTTTAGTTGATATTTTTTTAGAGTGTTAAGAAATATTATCTAACTTCATTTGGCAATTATTTGAAGGGCTTAACATGGTGACACCTCAACTTTAAGGCATTCCCAACATACACGTCAAATATTAGCCCATTTAAAAAGTTTCAATTTTCACCTGAAAATTTATCGATATACAAACGAAACACCTATGGAAACGAACCATTTTGAAATGAAAATTTTAAAATTTTCTAATCGGTTAATATTTGACAACAATGTTGGAAATTGCTAAAAAACCAAGTGTCATCACAGTGACCCCTTCAAATACTTGGATTATAAATTTAAAAATCAATTTTACTCGATATTATTTTAGATTGTAAATAAATATCATCGAACTTCATTTGGCAATGATTTGAAGGATTTAACATGGTGTAACCTTAATTTTGAGCCATTCCCAACATACACGTCAAATATTAGCCCATTTAAAAAGTTTCAAGTTTCACCTCAAAATTTGTTAACTTCCAGATCGAACACCTATGGAAATGAACCATTATAACATGAAAATTTTCAAATTTTCAAATCGGCTAATATTAGACATGCATGTTGGAAATTTCCAAAAAGTCAAGTTTCATTAGAGTGACCCCCTCGAATACTTGGATTAAAACTTTAAAAATCAAATTTTAGTCGATATTTTTTTAGAGTGTTAAGAAATATTATCTAACTTCATTTGGCAATTATTTGAAGGGCTTAACATGGTGACACCTCAATTTTAAGGCATTCCCAACATACACGTCAAATATTAGCCCATTTAAAAAGTTTCAATTTTCACCTGAAAATTTATCGATATACAAACGAAACACCTATGGAAACAAACCATTTTGAAATGAAAATTTTAAAATTTTCTAATCGGTTAATATTTGACAACAATGTTGGAAATTGCTAAAAAACCAAGTTTCATCACAGTGACCCCTTCAAATACTTAGATTATAAATTAAAAAATCAATTTTACTCGATATTGTTTTAGATTGTAAATAAATATCATCGAACTTCATTTGGCAATTATTTGAAGGATTTAACATGGTGAAACCTCAATTTTGAGCCATTCCCAACATACAAGTCAAATATTAGACCATTTAAAAAGTTTCAAGTTTCACCACAAAATTTGTTAACTTCCAGATCGAACACCTATGGAAATGAACCATTTTATAACATGAAAATTTTTAAATTTTCAAATCGGTTAATATTAGACAAGCATGTTCAAAATGTCCAAAAAGTCAAGTTTCATCAGAGTGACCCCCACAAATACTTGGATTATAAATTTAAAAATCAAATTTTAGTTGATATTTTTTTAGAGTGTTAAGAAATATTATCTAACTTCATTTCACAATTATTTGAACGGCTTATCATGGTCAAACCTTAATTTTTAGCCATTCCCAACATACACGTCAAATATTAGCCAATTTAAAAAGTTTCAAGTTTCACCTCAAAATTTGTTAACTTCCAGATCGAACACCTATGGAAATGAACCATTATAACATGAAAATTTTCAAATTTTCAAATCGGCTAATATTAGACATGCATGTTGAAAATGTCAAGAAAGTCAAGTTTCATCAGAGTGACCCCCACAAATACTTGGATTATAAATTTAAAAATCAAATTTTAGTTGATATTTTTTTAGAGTGTTAAGAAATATTATCTAACTTCATTTGGCAATTATTTGAAGGGCTTAACATGGTGACACCTCAATTTTAAGGCATTCCCAACATACACGTCAAATATTAGCCCATTTAAAAAGTTTCAATTTTCACCTGAAAATTTATCGATATACAAACGAAACACCTATGGAAACGAACCATTTTGAAATGAAAATTTTAAAATTTTCTAATCGGTTAATATTTGACAACAATGTTGGAAATTGCTAAAAAACCAAGTGTCATCACAATGACCCCTTCAAATACTTGGATTATAAATTTAAAAATCAATTTTACTCGATATTATTTTAGATTGTAAATAAATATCATCGAACTTCATTTGGCAATGATTTGAAGGATTTAACATGGTGAAACCTCAATTTTGAGCCATTCCCAACATACAAGTCAAATATTAGCCCATTTAAAAAGTTTCAAGTTTCACCACAAAATTTGTTAACTTCCAGATCGAACACCTATGGAAATGAACCATTTTATAACATGAAAATTTTTAAATTTTCAAATCGGTTAATATTAGACAAGCATGTTCAAAATGTCCAAAAAGTCAAGTTTCATCAGAGTGACCCCCACAAATACTTGGATTATAAATTTAAAAATCAAATTTTAGTCGATATTTTTTTAGAGTGTTAAGAAATATTATCTAACTTCATTTGGCAATTATTTGAAGGGCTTAACATGGTGACACCTCAATTTTAAGGCATTCCCAACATACACGTCAAATATTAGCCCATTTAAAAAGTTTCAATTTTCACCTGAAAATTTATCGATATACAAACGAAACACCTATGGAAACAAACCATTTTGAAATGAAAATTTTAAAATTTTCTAATCGGTTAATATTTGACAACAATGTTGGAAATTGCTAAAAAACCAAGTTTCATCACAGTGACCCCTTCAAATACTTAGATTATAAATTAAAAAATCAATTTTACTCGATATTGTTTTAGATTGTAAATAAATATCATCGAACTTCATTTGGCAATTATTTGAAGGATTTAACATGGTGAAACCTCAATTTTGAGCCATTCCCAACATACAAGTCAAATATTAGCCCATTTAAAAAGTTTCAAGTTTCACCACAAAATTTGTTAACTTCCAGATCGAACACCTATGGAAATGAACCATTTTATAACATGAAAATTTTTAAATTTTCAAATCGGTTAATATTAGACAAGCATGTTCAAAATGTCCAAAAAGTCAAGTTTCATCAGAGTGACCCCCACAAATACTTGGATTATAAATTTAAAAATCAAATTTTAGTTGATATTTTTTTAGAGTGTTAAGAAATATTATCTAACTTCATTTCACAATTATTTGAACGGCTTATCATGGTCAAACCTTAATTTTTAGCCATTCCCAACATACACGTCAAATATTAGCCAATTTAAAAAGTTTCAAGTTTCACCTCAAAATTTGTTAACTTCCAGATCGAACACCTATGGAAATGAACCATTATAACATGAAAATTTTCAAATTTTCAAATCGGCTAATATTAGACATGCATGTTGAAAATGTCAAGAAAGTCAAGTTTCATCAGAGTGACCCCCACAAATACTTGGATTATAAATTTAAAAATCAAATTTTAGTTGATATTTTTTTAGAGTGTTAAGAAATATTATCTAACTTCATTTGGCAATTATTTGAAGGGCTTAACATGGTGACACCTCAATTTTAAGGCATTCCCAACATACACGTCAAATATTAGCCCATTTAAAAAGTTTCAATTTTCACCTGAAAATTTATCGATATACAAACGAAACACCTATGGAAACGAACCATTTTGAAATGAAAATTTTAAAATTTTCTAATCGGTTAATATTTGACAACAATGTTGGAAATTGCTAAAAAACCAAGTGTCATCACAGTGACCCCTTCAAATACTTGGATTATAAATTTAAAAATCAATTTTACTCGATATTATTTTAGATTGTAAATAAATATCATCGAACTTCATTTGGCAATGATTTGAAGGATTTAACATGGTGAAACCTCAATTTTGAGCCATTCCCAACATACAAGTCAAATATTAGCCCATTTAAAAAGTTTCAAGTTTCACCACAAAATTTGTTAACTTCCAGATCGAACACCTATGGAAATGAACCATTTTATAACATGAAAATTTTTAAATTTTCAAATCGGTTAATATTAGACAAGCATGTTCAAAATGTCCAAAAAGTCAAGTTTCATCAGAGTGACCCCCACAAATACTTGGATTATAAATTTAAAAATCAAATTTTAGTTGATATTTTTTTAGAGTGTTAAGAAATATTATCTAACTTCATTTCACAATTATTTGAACGGCTTATCATGGTCAAACCTTAATTTTTAGCCATTCCCAACATACACGTCAAATATTAGCCAATTTAAAAAGTTTCAAGTTTCACCTCAAAATTTGTTAACTTCCAGATCGAACACCTATGGAAATGAACCATTATAACATGAAAATTTTCAAATTTTCAAATCGGCTAATATTAGACATGCATGTTGAAAATGTCAAGAAAGTCAAGTTTCATCAGAGTGACCCCCACAAATACTTGGATTATAAATTTAAAAATCAAATTTTAGTTGATATTTTTTTAGAGTGTTAAGAAATATTATCTAACTTCATTTGGCAATTATTTGAAGGGCTTAACATGGTGACACCTCAATTTTAAGGCATTCCCAACATACACGTCAAATATTAGCCCATTTAAAAAGTTTCAATTTTCACCTGAAAATTTATCGATATACAAACGAAACACCTATGGAAACGAACCATTTTGAAATGAAAATTTTAAAATTTTCTAATCGGTTAATATTTGACAACAATGTTGGAAATTGCTAAAAAACCAAGTGTCATCACAGTGACCCCTTCAAATACTTGGATTATAAATTTAAAAATCAATTTTACTCGATATTATTTTAGATTGTAAATAAATATCATCGAACTTCATTTGGCAATGATTTGAAGGATTTAACATGGTGAAACCTCAATTTTGAGCCATTCCCAACATACAAGTCAAATATTAGCCCATTTAAAAAGTTTCAAGTTTCACCACAAAATTTGTTAACTTCCAGATCGAACACCTATGGAAATGAACCATTTTATAACATGAAAATTTTTAAATTTTCAAATCGGTTAATATTAGACAAGCATGTTCAAAATGTCCAAAAAGTCAAGTTTCATCAGAGTGACCCCCACAAATACTTGGATTATAAATTTAAAAATCAAATTTTAGTCGATATTTTTTTAGAGTGTTAAGAAATATTATCTAACTTCATTTGGCAATTATTTGAAGGGCTTAACATGGTGACACCTCAATTTTAAGGCATTCCCAACATACACGTCAAATATTAGCCCATTTAAAAAGTTTCAATTTTCACCTGAAAATTTATCGATATACAAACGAAACACCTATGGAAACAAACCATTTTGAAATGAAAATTTTAAAATTTTCTAATCGGTTAATATTTGACAACAATGTTGGAAATTGCTAAAAAACCAAGTTTCATCACAGTGACCCCTTCAAATACTTAGATTATAAATTAAAAAATCAATTTTACTCGATATTGTTTTAGATTGTAAATAAATATCATCGAACTTCATTTGGCAATTATTTGAAGGATTTAACATGGTGAAACCTCAATTTTGAGCCATTCCCAACATACAAGTCAAATATTAGCCCATTTAAAAAGTTTCAAGTTTCACCACAAAATTTGTTAACTTCCAGATCGAACACCTATGGAAATGAACCATTTTATAACATGAAAATTTTTAAATTTTCAAATCGGTTAATATTAGACAAGCATGTTCAAAATATCCAAAAAGTCAAGTTTCATCAGAGTGACCCCCACAAATACTTGGATTATAAATTTAAAAATCAAATTTTAGTTGATATTTTTTTAGAGTGTTAAGAAATATTATCTAACTTCATTTCACAATTATTTGAACGGCTTATCATGGTCAAACCTTAATTTTTAGCCATTCCCAACATACACGTCAAATATTAGCCAATTTAAAAAGTTTCAAGTTTCACCTCAAAATTTGTTAACTTCCAGATCGAACACCTATGGAAATGAACCATTATAACATGAAAATTTTCAAATTTTCAAATCGGCTAATATTAGACATGCATGTTGGAAATGTCCAAAAAGTCAAGTTTCATCAGAGTGACCCCCTCAAATACTTGGATTATAAATTTAAAAATCAAATATTTGTTGATATTTTTTTAGAGTGTTACGAAATATTATCTAACTTCATTTGGCAATTATTTGAAGGGCTTATCATGGTAAAACCGTTATTTTTAGGCATTCCCAACAAACACGTCAATTATTAGCCCATTTAAAAAGTTTCAAGTTTCACCACAAAATTTGTTAACTTCCAGATCGAACACCTATGGAAATGAACCATTTTATAACATGAAAATTTTCAAATTTTCAAATCGATTAATATTAGACATGCATGTTGGAAATGTCAAAAAAGTCAAGTTTCATCTGAGTGACCCCCTCAAATACTTGGATTATAAATTTAAAAATCAAATTTTAGTTGATAGTTTTTTAGAGTGTTAAGAAATATTATCTAACTTCATTTGGCAATTATTCGAACAGCTTACCATGGTGAAACCTCAATATTTAGCCATTCCCAATATACATGTCAAATATTAGCCCATTTAAAAATTTCCAATTTTCACCTCAAAATTTATCGATTTCCAAATCGAACACCTATAGAAATGAACCATTATAACATGAAAATTTTCAAATTTTCAAATTGGCTAATATTAGACATGCATGTTGGAAATGGCTAAAAAGTAAAGTTTCATCAGAGTGATCCCCTCAAATACTTGGATTATAAATTTAAAATTCTAATTTTAGTCGATATTTTGTTAGAGTGTTAAGAAATATTATGTAACTTCATTTGGCAATTATTTGAAGGGCTTAACTTGGTGACACCTCAATTTTGAGGCATTCCCAACATACACGTCAAATATTAGCCCATTTAAAAAGTTTCAATTTTCACCATAAAATTTATTGATATACAAACGAAACACCTATGGAAACGAACCATTTTGAAATGAAAATTTTAAAATTTTCTAATCGGTTAATATTTGACAACAATGTTGGAAATGGCTAAAAAACCAAGTTTCATCACAGTGACCCCTTCAAATACTTAGATTATAGATTTAAAAATCAATTTTACTCGATATTGTTTTAGATTGTAAATAAATATCATCGAACTTCATTTGGCAAATATTTGAAGGATTTAACATGGTGAAACCTCAATTTTGAGCCATTCCCAACATACACGTCAAATATTAGCCCATTTAAAAAGTTTCATGTTTCACCACAAAATATTTTAACTTCCAGATGGAACAATGCTATGGAAATGAACCATTTTATAACATGAAAATTTTCAAATTTTCAAATCGGCTAATATTAGACATGCATGTTGGAAATGTCCAAAAAGTCAAGTTTCACCAAAGTGACCCCCTCAAATACTTGGATTATAAATTTAAAAATCAAATATTTGTTGATATTTTTTTAGAGTGTTACGAAATATTATCTAACTTCATTTGGCAATTATTTGAAGGGCTTATCATGGTAAAACCGTTATTTTTAGCCATTCCCAACAAACACGTCAATTATTAGCCCATTTAAAAAGTTTCAAGTTTCACCACAAAATTTGTTAACTTCCAGATCGAACACCTATGGAAATGAACCATTTTATAACATGAAAATTTTCAAATTTTCAAATCGATTAATATTACACATGCATGTTGGAAATGTCAAAAAAGTCAAGTTTCATCAGAGTGACCCCCTCAAATACTTGGATTATAAATTTAAAAATCAAATTTTAGTTGATAGTTTTTTAGAGTGTTAAAAAATATTATCTAACTTCATTTGGCAATTATTCGCACGGCTTACCATGGTGAAACCTCAATATTTAGCCATTCCCAACATACATGTCAAATATTAGCCCATTTAAAAATTTCCAATTTTCACCTCAAAATTTATCGATTTCCAAATCGAACACCTATAGAAATGAACCATTATAACATGAAAATTTTCAAATTTTCAAATTGGCTAATATTAGACATGCATGTTGGAAATGGCTAAAAAGTAAAGTTTCATCAGAGTGATCCCCTCAAATACTTGGATTATAAATTTAAAATTCTAATTTTAGTCGATATTTTGTTAGAGTGTTAAGAAATATTATGTAACTTCATTTGGCAATTATTTGAAGGGCTTAACTTGGTGACACCTCAATTTTGAGGCATTCCCAACATACACGTCAAATATTAGCCCATTTAAAAAGTTTCAATTTTCACCATAAAATTTATTGATATACAAACGAAACACCTATGGAAACGAACCATTTTGAAATGAAAATTTTAAAATTTTCTAATCGGTTAATATTTGACAACAATGTTGGAAATGGCTAAAAAACCAAGTTTCATCACAGTGACCCCTTCAAATACTTAGATTATAGATTTAAAAATCAATTTTACTCGATATTGTTTTAGATTGTAAATAAATATCATCGAACTTCATTTGGCAAATATTTGAAGGATTTAACATGGTGAAACCTCAATTTTGAGCCATTCCCAACATACACGTCAAATATTAGCCCATTTAAAAAGTTTCATGTTTCACCACAAAATATTTTAACTTCCAGATGGAACAGCTATGGAAATGAACCATTTTATAACATGAAAATTTTCAAATTTTCAAATCGGCTAATATTAGACATGCATGTTGGAAATGTCCAAAAAGTCAAGTTTCACCAAAGTGACCCCCTCAAATACTTGGATTATAAATTTAAAAATCAAATATTTGTTGATATTTTTTTAGAGTGTTACGAAATATTATCTAACTTCATTTGGCAATTATTTGAAGGGCTTATCATGGTAAAACCGTTATTTTTAGCCATTCCCAACAAACACGTCAATTATTAGCCCATTTAAAAAGTTTCAAGTTTCACCACAAAATTTGTTAACTTCCAGATCGAACACCTATGGAAATGAACCATTTTATAACATGAAAATTTTCAAATTTTCAAATCGATTAATATTACACATGCATGTTGGAAATGTCAAAAAAGTCAAGTTTCATCAGAGTGACCCCCTCAAATACTTGGATTATAAATTTAAAAATCAAATTTTAGTTGATAGTTTTTTAGAGTGTTAAAAAATATTATCTAACTTCATTTGGCAATTATTCGCACGGCTTACCATGGTGAAACCTCAATATTTAGCCATTCCCAACATACATGTCAAATATTAGCCCATTTAAAAATTTCCAATTTTCACCTCAAAATTTATCGATTTCCAAATCGAACACCTATAGAAATGAACCATTATAACATGAAAATTTTCAAATTTTCAAATTGGCTAATATTAGACATGCATGTTGGAAATGGCTAAAAAGTAAAGTTTCATCAGAGTGATCCCCTCAAATACTTGGATTATAAATTTAAAATTCTAATTTTAGTCGATATTTTGTTAGAGTGTTAAGAAATATTATGTAACTTCATTTGGCAATTATTTGAAGGGCTTAACTTGGTGACACCTCAATTTTGAGGCATTCCCAACATACACGTCAAATATTAGCCCATTTAAAAAGTTTCAATTTTCACCTTAAAATTTATTGATATACAAACGAAACACCTATGGAAACGAACCATTTTGAAATGAAAATTTTAAAATTTTCTAATCGGTTAATATTTGACAACAATGTTGGAAATGGCTAAAAAACCAAGTTTCATCACAGTGACCCCTTCAAATACTTAGATTTTAGATTTAAAAATCAATTTTACTCGATATTGTTTTAGATTGTAAATAAATATCATCGAACTTCATTTGGCAAATATTTGAAGGATTTAACATGGTGAAACCTCAATTTTGAGCCATTCCCAACATACACGTCAAATATTAGCCCATTTAAAAAGTTTCATGTTTCACCACAAAATATTTTAACTTCCAGATCGAACAGCTATGGAAATGAACCATTTTATAACATGAAAATTTTCAAATTTTCAAATCGGCTAATAATAGACATGCATGTTGGAAATGTCCAAAAAGTCAAGTTTCACCAAAGTGACCCCCTCAAATACTTGAATTATAAATTTAAAAATCAAATATTTGTTGATATTTTTTTAGAGTGTTACGAAATATTATCTAACTTCATTTGGCAATTATTTGAAGGGCTTATCATGGTAAAACCGTTATTTTTAGCCATTCCCAACAAACACGTCAATTATTAGCCCATTTAAAAAGTTTCAAGTTTCACCACAAAATTTGTTAACTTCCAGATCGAACACCTATGGAAATGAACCATTTTATAACATGAAAATTTTCAAATTTTCAAATCGATTAATATTAGATATGCATGTTGGAAATGTCAAAAAAGTCAAGTTTCATCAGAGTGACCCCCTCAAATACTTGGATTATAAATTTAAAAATCAAATTTTAGTTGATAGTTTTTTAGAGTGTTAAGAAATATTATCTAACTTCATTTGGCAATTATTTGAAGGGCTTATCATGGTAAAACCGTTATTTTTAGCCATTCCCAACAAACACGTCAATTATTAGCCCATTTAAAAAGTTTCAAGTTTCACCACAAAATTTGTTAACTTCCAGATCGAACACCTATGGAAATGAACCATTTTATAACATGAAAATTTTCAAATTTTCAAATCGATTAATATTAGATATGCATGTTGGAAATGTCAAAAAAGTCAAGTTTCATCAGAGTGACCCCCTCAAATACTTGGATTATGAATTTAAAAATCAAATTTTAGTTGATAGTTTTTTAGAGTGTTAAGAAATATTATCTAACTTCATTTGGCAATTATTCGAACGGCTTAGCATGGTGAAACCTCAATATTTAGCCATTCCCAACATACATGTCAAATATTAGCCCATTTAAAAATTTCCAATTTTCACCTCAAAATTTATCGATTTCCAAATCGAACACCTATAGAAATGAACCATTATAACATGAAAATTTTCAAATTTTCAAATTGGCTAATATTAGACATGCATGTTGGAAATGGCTAAAAAGTAAAGTTTCATCAGAGTGATCCCCTCAAATACTTGGATTATAAATTTAAAATTCTAATTTTAGTCGATATTTTGTTAGAGTGTTAAGAAATATTATGTAACTTCATTTGGCAATTATTTGAAGGGCTTAACATGGTGACACCTCAATTTTGAGGCATTCCCAACATACACGTCAAATATTAGCCCATTTAAAAAGTTTCAATTTTCACCTTAAAATTTATCGATATACAAACGAAACACCTATGGAAACGAACCATTTTGAAATGAAAATTTTAAAATTTTCTAATCGGTTAATATTTGACAACAATGTTGGAAATGGCTAAAAAACCAAGTTTCATCACAGTGACCCCTTCAAATACTTAGATTATAGATTTAAAAATCAATTTTACTCGATATTATTTTAGATTGTAAATAAATATCATCGAACTTCATTTGGCAAATATTTGAAGGATTTAACATGGTGAAACCTCAATTTTGAGCCATTCCCAACATACACGTCAAATATTAGCCCATTTAAAAAGTTTCATGTTTCACCACAAAATATTTTAACTTCCAGATCGAACAGCTATGGAAATGAACCATTTTATAACATTAAAATTTTTAAATATTCAAATCGGTTAATATTAGACATGCATGTTGGAAATGTCCAAAAATTCAAGTTTCATCAGAGTGACCCCCACATATACTTGGATTATAAATTTAAAAATCAAATTTTAGTTGATATTTTTTTCGAGTGTTAAGAAATATTATCTAACTTCATTTGGAAATTATTTGAAAGGCTTATCATGGTGGAACCTTAATTTTTAGCCATTCCCAACATACACGTCAATTATTAGCCCATTTAAAAAGTTTCAAGTTTCACCTCAAAATTTGTTAACTTCCAGATCGAACACCTATGGAAATGAACCATTATAACATGAAAATTCTCAAATTTTCAAATCGGCTAATATAAGACATGCATGTTGGAAATGTCCAAAAAGTCAAGTTTCATCAGAGTGACCCCCTCAAATACTTGGATCATATATTTAAAAATCAAATTTTAGTTGATATTTTTTTAGAGTGATAAGAAATATTATCTAACTTCATTTGGCAATTATTTGAAGGGCTTAAAATGGTGAAACCTTAATTTTTAGCCATTCCCAACATACACGTCAAACATTAGCCCATTTAAAAAGTTTCAAGTTTCACCTCAAAATTTGTTAACTTCCAAATCGAACACCTATGGAAATGAACCATTATAACATGAAAATTTTCATAGTTTCAAATTGGCTAATATTTGACATGCATGTTGGAAATGTCTAAAAAGTCAAGTTTCATCAGAGTGACCCCCTCAAATACTTGGATTATAAATTTAAAAATCAAATATTAGATGATATTTTATTAGTGTTAAGAATATTATCTAACTTCATTTGGCAATTATTTTATGGGCTTAACATGGTGAAACCTCAATTTTGAGGCATTCCCAACAAACACGTCAAATATTAGCCCATCTAAAAAGATTCAATTTTCACCTCAAAATTTGTCGATTTCGAAATCGAACACCTATAGAATTGAACCATTATAACATGAAAATTTTCAAATTTTCAAATCGGCTAATATTTGACATGCATGTTGAAAATGGCTAAAAAGTCAAGTTCATCAAAGTGACCCCCTCAAATACTTGGATTATAAATTTAAAATTAATTTTACTCGATATTTTTTTAGAGTGTTAAGAAATATTATCTAAATTCATTTGGCAATTATTTGAACGGCTCACCATGGTGAAACCTCAATTTTTAGCCATTCCCAACGTACATGTCAAATATTAGCCCATTTAAAAATTTCCAATTTTCACCTCAAAATTTGTCGATTTCCATATCGAACACCTATAGAAATGAACCACTATAACATGAAAATTTTCAAATTTTCAAATTGGCTAATATTTGATATGCATGTTGGAAATGGCTAAAAAGTCCAGTTTAATTAGAGTGATCACCTCAAATACTTGGATTATAAATTTAAAATTTAAATTTTAGTCGATATTTTGTTAGAGTGTTAAGAAATATTATCTAACTTCATTTGGCAATTATTTGAAGGGCTTAACATGGCGACATCTCTATTTTGAGGCATTCCCAATATACACGTCAAATATTAGACCATTTAAAAAGTTTCAAGTTTCACCACAACATTTGTTAACTTCCAGATCGAACATCTATGGAAATGAACCATTATAACATGAAAATTTTCAAATTTTCAAATCGGCTAATATTAGACATGCATGTTGGAAATGTCCAAAAAGTCAAGTTTCATCAGAGTGACCCCCCTCAAATACTTTTATTATAAATTTAAAAATCAAATTTTAGTTGATATTTTTTTAGAGTGTTAAGAAATATTATCTAACTTCTTTTGCCAATTATTAGAAGGACTTATCATGGTGAAACCTTAATTTTTAGCCATTCCCAACATACACGGCAATTATTAGCCCATTTAAAAAGTTTCAAGTTTCACCTCAAAATTTGTTAACTTCCAGATCGAACACCTATGGAAATGAACCATTATAACATGAAAATTTTCATAGTTTCAAATTGGCTAATATTTGACATGCATGTTGGAAATGTCTAAAAAGTCAAGTTTCATCAGAGTGACCCCCTCAAATACTTGGATTATAAATTTAAAAATCAAATTTTAGTTGATATTTTGTTAGAGTGTTAAGAAATATTATCTAACTTCATTTGGCAATTATTTGAAGCTCTTAACATGGTGAAACCTTAATTTTTAGCCATTCCCAACATACACGTCAAACATTAGCCCATTTAAAAAGTTTCAATTTTCACCTCAAAATTTGTTAACTTCCAGATCGAACAGCTATGGAAATGAACCATTATAACATGAAAATTTTCATAGTTTCAAATTGGCTAATATTTGACATGCATGTTGGAAATGTCTAAAAAGTCAAGTTTCATCAGAGTGACCCCCTCAAATACTTGGATTATAAATTTAAAAATATATTTTTTTAGTGTTAAGAAATATTATCTAACTTCATTTGGCAATTATTTTATGGGCTTAACATGGTGAAACCTCAATTTTTAGCCAATCCCAACAAACACGTCAAATATTAGCCCATCTAAAAAGATTCAATTTTCACCTCAAAATTTGTCGATTTCGAAATCGAACACCTATAGAATTGAACCATTATAACATGAAAATTTTCAAATTTTCAAATCGGCTAATATTTGACATGCATGTTGAAAATGGCTAAAAAGTCAAGTTCATCAAAGTGACCCCCTCAAATACTTGGATTATAAATTTAAAATTAAATTTTACTCGATATTTTTTTAGAGTGTTAAGAAATATTATCTAAATTCATTTGGCAATTATTTGAACGGCTCACCATGGTGAAACCTCAATTTTTAGCCATTCCCAACGTACATGTCAAATATTAGCCCATTTAAAAATTTCCAATTTTCACCTCAAAATTTGTCGATTTCCATATCGAACACCCATAGAAATGAACCACTATAACATGAAAATTTTCAAATTTTCAAATTGGCTAATATTTGATATGCATGTTGGAAATGGCTAAAAAGTCCAGTTTAATTAGAGTGATCACCTCAAATACTTGGATTATAAATTTAAAATTTAAATTTTAGTCGATATTTTGTTAGAGTGTTAAGAAATATTATCTAACTTCATTTGGCAATTATTTGAAGGGCTTAACATGGCGACATCTCTATTTTGAGGCATTCCCAATATACACGTCAAATATTAGACCATTTAAAAAGTTTCAAGTTTCACCACAACATTTGTTAACTTCCAGATCGAACATCTATGGAAATGAACCATTATAACATGAAAATTTTCAAATTTTCAAATCGGCTAATATTAGACATGCATGTTGGAAATGTCCAAAAAGTCAAGTTTCATCAGAGTGACCCCCCTCAAATACTTTTATTATAAATTTAAAAATCAAATTTTAGTTGATATTTTTTTAGAGTGTTAAGAAATATTATCTAACTTCTTTTGCCAATTATTAGAAGGACTTATCATGGTGAAACCTTAATTTTTAGCCATTCCCAACATACACGGCAATTATTAGCCCATTTAAAAAGTTTCAAGTTTCACCTCAAAATTTGTTAACTTCCAGATCGAACACCTATGGAAATGAACCATTATAACATGAAAATTTTCATAGTTTCAAATTGGCTAATATTTGACATGCATGTTGGAAATGTCTAAAAAGTCAAGTTTCATCAGAGTGACCCCCTCAAATACTTGGATTATAAATTTAAAAATCAAATTTTAGTTGATATTTTGTTAGAGTGTTAAGAAATATTATCTAACTTCATTTGGTAATTATTTGAAGCTCTTAACATGGTGAAACCTTAATTTTTAGCCATTCCCAACATACACGTCAAACATTAGCCCATTTAAAAAGTTTCAATTTTCACCTCAAAATTTGTTAACTTCCAGATCGAACAGCTATGGAAATGAACCATTATAACATGAAAATTTTCATAGTTTCAAATTGGCTAATATTTGACATGCATGTTGGAAATGTCTAAAAAGTCAAGTTTCATCAGAGTGACCCCCTCAAATACTTGGATTATAAATTTAAAAATATATTTTTTTAGTGTTAAGAAATATTATCTAACTTCATTTGGCAATTATTTTATGGGCTTAACATGGTGAAACCTCAATTTTTAGCCAATCCCAACAAACACGTCAAATATTAGCCCATCTAAAAAGATTCAATTTTCACCTCAAAATTTGTCGATTTCGAAATCGAACACCTATAGAATTGAACCATTATAACATGAAAATTTTCAAATTTTCAAATCGGCTAATATTTGACATGCATGTTGAAAATGGCTAAAAAGTCAAGTTCATCAAAGTGACCCCCTCAAATACTTGGATTATAAATTTAAAATTAAATTTTACTCGATATTTTTTTAGAGTGTTAAGAAATATTATCTAAATTCATTTGGCAATTATTTGAACGGCTCACCATGGTGAAACCTCAATTTTTAGCCATTCCCAACGTACATGTCAAATATTAGCCCATTTAAAAATTTCCAATTTTCACCTCAAAATTTGTCGATTTCCATATCGAACACCCATAGAAATGAACCACTATAACATGAAAATTTTCAAATTTTCAAATTGGCTAATATTTGATATGCATGTTGGAAATGGCTAAAAAGTCCAGTTTAATTAGAGTGATCCCCTCAAATACTTGGATTATAAATTTAAAATTTAAATTTTAGTCGATATTTTGTTAGAGTGTTAAGAAATATTATCTAACTTCATTTGGCAATTATTTGAAGGGCTTAACATGGTGAAACCTTAATTTTTAGCCATTCCCAAAATACACGTCAAACATTAGCCCATTTAAAAAGTTTCAAGTTTCACCTCAAAATTTGTTAACTTCCAAATCGAACACCTATGGAAATGAACCATTATAACATGAAAATTTTCATAGTTTCAAATTGGCTAATATTTGACATGCATGTTGGAAATGTCTAAAAAGTCAAGTTTCATCAGAGTGACCCCCTCAAATACTTGGATTATAAATTTAAAAATCAAATATTAGATGATATTTTTTTAGTGTTAAGAATATTATCTAACTTCATTTGGCAATTATTTTATGGGCTTAACATGGTGAAACCTCAATTTTGAGGCATTCCCAACAAACACGTCAAATATTAGCCCATCTAAAAAGATTCAATTTTCACCTCAAAATTTGTCGATTTCGAAATCGAACACCTATAGAATTGAACCATTATAACATGAAAATTTTCAAATTTTCAAATTTTCAAATCGGCTAATATTTGACATGCATGTTGAAAATGGCTAAAAAGTCAAGTTCATCAAAGTGACCCCCTCAAATACTTGGATTATAAATTTAAAATTAATTTTACTCGATATTTTTTTAGAGTGTTAAGAAATATTATCTAAATTCATTTGGCAATTATTTGAACGGCTCACCATGGTGAAACCTCAATTTTTAACCATTCCCAACGTACATGTCAAATATTAGCCAGTTTAAAAATTTCCAATTTTCACCTCAAAATTTGTTGATTTCCATATCGAACACCTATAGAAATGAACCACTATAACATGAAAATTTTCAAATTTTCAAATTGGCTAATATTTGATATGCATGTTGGAAATGGCTAAAAAGTCCAGTTTAATTAGAGTGATCCCCTCAAATACTTGGATTATAAATTTAAAATTTAAATTTTAGTCGATATTTTGTTAGAGTGTTAAGAAATATTATCTAACTTCATTTGGCAATCATTTGAAGGGCTTAACATGGTGACATCTCTATTTTGAGGCATTCCCAATATACACGTCAAATATTAGACCATTTAAAAAGTTTCAAGTTTCACCACAACATTTGTTAACTTCCAGATCGAACATCTATGGAAATGAACCATTATAACATGAAAATTTTCAAATTTTCAAATCGGCTAATATTAGACATGCATGTTGGAAATGTCCAAAAAGTCAAGTTTCATCAGAGTGACCCCCCTCAAATACTTTTATTATAAATTTAAAAATCAAATTTTAGTTGATATTTTTTTAGAGTGTTAAGAAATATTATCTAACTTCTTTTGCCAATTATTAGAAGGACTTATGGTGAAACCTTAATTTTTAGCCATTCCCAACATACACGGCAATTATTAGCCCATTTAAAAAGCTTCAAGTTTCATCTCAAAATTTGTTAACTTCCAGATCGAACACCTATGGAAATGAACCATTATAACATGAAAATTTTCATAGTTTCAAATTGGCTAATATTTGACATGCATGTTGGAAATGTCTAAAAAGTCAAGTTTCATCAGAGTGACCCCCTCAAATACTTGGATTATAAATTTAAAAATCAAATTTTAGTTGATATTTTGTTAGAGTGTTAAGAAATATTATCTAACTTCATTTGGCAATTATTTGAAGCTCTTAACATGGTGAAACCTTAATTTTTAGCCATTCCCAACATACACGTCAAACATTAGCCCATTTAAAAAGTTTCAATTTTCACCTCAAAATTTGTGAACTTCCAGATCGAACAGCTATGGAAATGAACCATTATAACATGAAAATTTTCATAGTTTCAAATTGGCTAATATTTGACATGCATGTTGGAAATGTTGGAAAATTTTCATATTTTTATCTCAAACTGCTTCATTTCCATAGGTTACCACTTTGGAAATCGATAAATTTTGGGGTGAAAATTAAAAAATTTTAAATGGGATAATATTTAACGTGTATGTTGGGAATGGCTAAAAATTGAGGTTTCACCATGTCAAACCGTTCAACAAATAGGCAAATGAAATAAAAAAAGATTTCTTCACACACTAAAATAATATCGAGTAAAAGTTTTTTTTGAAATCCATTCGACCATTATTCACAAGGGTTACCATGATGAAAATTGAAGTTTTAGCCATTTCCAACATGCATGTCACATATTAGAGGATTTGAAAATTTTCATATTTTTATCTCAAAATGGTTCATTTCCATAGGTTAACCCCTTTGGAAATATACAAATTTTGGGGTGAAAATTAAAAACTTTTAAATGGGATAATATTTGATGTGTATGTTGGGAATGGCTAGAAATTGAGATTTCACCATGTTAAACGGTTCAACAAATAGGCAAATGAAATAAATAAATATTTCTTCACATGCTAAAACAATATCGAGTAAAATTTATTTTGAAATCCATTCGACCATTATTCACAGGGGTTACCATGATGAAAATTGTCCTTTTAGCCGTTTCCAACATGCATGTCATATATTAGCAAATTTGAAAATTTTCATATTTTTATCTCAAAATGGTTCATTTCCATAGGTGTTACCCATTGGAAATAGACAAATTTTGGGGTGAAAATTAAAAACTCTTAAATGGGATAATATTTTACGTGTATGTTGGGAATGGCTAAAAATTGATGTTTCACCATTTCAAACCGTTCAACATATAGGAAAATGAAATAAAAAAAGATTTCTTCACACACTAAAACAATATTGAGTAAAATTTATTTTGAAATCCATTCGACCATTATTCACGGGGGTTACCATGATGAAAATTGACTTTTTAGCCGTTTCCAACATGCATGTCAAATATTAGCCAATTTGAAAAATTTCATATTTTTATCTCAAAATGGTTCATTTCCATAGGTGTTACCCTTTGGAAATCCACAAATTTTGGGGTGAAAATTAAAAACTCTTAAATGGGATAATATTTGTACGTGTATGTTGGGAATGGCTAAAAATTGATGTGTCACCATGTTAAACCATTCAACAAATAGGAAAATGAAATAAAAAAAATACTTCTTCACACGCTAAAACAATATCGAGTAAAATTGATTTTGAAATCCATTCGACCATTATTTATAAGGGTTACCATGATGAAAATTGACTTTTTAGCCATTTCCAACATGCATGTCATATATTAGCCAATTTGAAAATTTTCATATTTTTATCTCAAAATGGTTCATTTCCATAGGTGTTACCCATTGGAAATCGACAAATTTTGGGGTGAAAATTAAAAACTCTTAAATGGGATAATATTTTACGTGTATGTTGGGAATGGCTAAAAATTGATGTTTCACCATGTCAAACCGTTTAACAAATAGGCAAATGAAATAAAAAAATATTTTTTCACACGCTAAAACAATATCTAGTAAAATTGATTTTGAAATCCATTCGACCATTATTCATAAGGGTTACCATGATGAAACCTGACGTTTTAGCCATTTCCAACATGCATGTCACATATTAGCGGATTTGAAAATTTTCATATTTTTATCTCAAAATGGTTCATTTCCATAGGTTAACCCCTTTGGAAATATACAAATTTTGGGGTGAAAATTAAAAACTTTTAAATGGGATAATATTTCACGTGTATGTTGGGAATGGCTAAAAATTGAGGTTTCACCATGTCAAACCGTTCAACAAATAGGAAAATGAAATAAAAAATACTTCTTCACACGCTAAAACAATATCGAATAAAATTGATTTTGAAATCCATTCGACCATTATTCACAGGGGTTACCATGATGAAAATTGACTTTTTAGCCGTTTCCAACATGCATGTCATATATTAGCCAATTAGAAAATTTTCAGATTTTTATCTCAAAATGGTTCATATCAATAGTTTAACCCTTTTGGAAATCGACCAATTTTGGGGTGAAATTAAAAACTTTTAAATGGGATAATATTTGACGTGTATGTTGGGAATGGCAAAAAATTGAGGTTTCACAATGTCAAACCGTTCAACAAATAGGAAAATGAAATAAAAAATACTTCTTCACACGCTAAAACAATATCGAAAAAATTGATTTTTAAATCCATTCGACCATTATTCACAGGGGTTACCATGATGAAAATTGACTTTTTAGCCGTTTCCAACATGCATGTCAAACATTAGCCAATTTGAAAAATTTCATATTTTTATCTCAAAATGGTTCATTTCCATAGGTGTTACCCTTTGGAAATCCACAAATTTTGGGGTAAAAATTAAAAACTCTTAAATGGGATAATATTTGTACGTGTATGTTGGGAATGGCTAAAAATTGATGTGTCACCATGTTAAACCGTTCAACAAATAGGAAAATGAAATAAAAAAAATACTTCTTCACACGCTAAAACAATATCGAATAAAATTGATTTTGAAATCCATTCGACCATTATTCACAAGGGTTACCATGATCAAAATTGACTTTATAGCCATTTCCAACATGCATGTCATATATTCGCCAATTTGAAAATTTTCATATTTTTATCTCAAAATGCTTCATTTCCATAGGTTACCACTTTGGAAATCGATAAATTTTGGGGTGAAAATTAAAAACTTTTAAATGGGATAATATTTTACGTGTATGTTGGAATGGCTAATAATTGATGTGTCACCATGTTAAACCGTTCAACAAATAGGTAAATGAAATAAAAAAATATTTCTTCACACGCTAAAACAATATCGAGTAAAATTGATTTTGAAATCCATTCGACCATTATTCATAAGGGTTACCATGATGAAAATTGACTTTATAGCCATTTCCAACATGCATGTCATATCTTAGCCGAATTGAAAATTTTCATATTTTTATCTCAAATCGCTTCATTTCCATAGGTTACCACTTTGGAAATCGATAAATTTTGGGGTGAAAATTAAAAAATTTTAAATGGGATAATATTTAACGTGTATGTTGGGAATGGCTAAAACTTGAGGTTTCACCATGTCAAACCGTTCAACAAATAGGCAAATGAAATAAAAAAAGATTTCTTCACACGCTAAAATAATATCGAGTAAAATTTTTTTTGAAATCCATTCGACCATTATTCACAAGGGTTACCATGATGAAAATTGAAGTTTTAGCCATTTCCAACATGCATGTCACATATTAGCGGATTTGAAAATTTTCATATTTTTATCTCAAAATGGTTCATTTCCATAGGTTAACCCCTTTGGAAATATACAAATTTTGGGGTGAAAATTAAAAACTTTTAAATGGGATAATATTTGATGTGTATGTTGGGAATGGCTAGAAATTGAGATTTCACCATGTTAAACGGTTCAACAAATAGGCAAATGAAATAAATAAATATTTCTTCACATGCTAAAACAATATCGAGTAAAATTTATTTTGAAATCCATTCGACCATTATTCACAGGGGTTACCATGATGAAAATTGTCTTTTTAGCCGTTTCCAACATGCATGTCATATATTAGCAAATTTGAAAATTTTCATATTTTTATCTCAAAATGGTTCATTTCCATAGGTGTTACCCATTGGAAATAGACAAATTTTGGGGTGAAAATTAAAAACTCTTAAATGGGATAATATTTTACGTGTATGTTGGGAATGGCTAAAAATTGATGTTTCACCATTTCAAACCGTTCAACATATAGGAAAATGAAATAAAAAAAGATTTCTTCACACACTAAAACAATATTGAGTAAAATTTATTTTGAAATCCATTCGACCATTATTCACAGGGGTTACCATGATGAAAATTGACTTTTTAGCCGTTTCCAACATGCATGTCAAATATTAGCCAATTTGAAAAATTTCATATTTTTATCTCAAAATGGTTCATTTCCATAGGTGTTACCCTTTGGAAATCCACAAATTTTGGGGTGAAAATTAAAAACTCTTAAATGGGATAATATTTGTACGTGTATGTTGGGAATGGCTAAAAATTGATGTGTCACCATGTTAAACCGTTCAACAAATAGGAAAATGAAATAAAAAAAATACTTCTTCACACGCTAAAACAATATCGAATAAAATTGATTTTGAAATCCATTCGACCATTATTCACAAGGGTTACCATGATCAAAATTGACTTTATAGCCATTTCCAACATGCATGTCATATATTCGCCAATTTGAAAATTTTCATATTTTTATCTCAAAATGCTTCATTTCCATAGGTTACCACTTTGGAAATCGATAAATTTTGGGGTGAAAATTAAAAACTTTTAAATGGGATAATATTTTACGTGTATGTTGGAATGGCTAATAATTGATGTGTCACCATGTTAAACCGTTCAACAAATAGGTAAATGAAATAAAAAATATTTCTTCACACGCTAAAACAATATCGAGTAAAATTGATTTTGAAATCCATTCGACCATTATTCATAAGGGTTACCATGATGAAAATTGACTTTATAGCCATTTCCAACATGCATGTCATATCTTAGCCGAATTGAAAATTTTCATATTTTTATCTCAAACTGCTTCATTTCCATAGGTTACCACTTTGGAAATCGATAAATTTTGGGGTGAAAATTAAAAAATTTTAAATGGGATAATATTTAACGTGTATGTTGGGAATGGCTAAAAATTGAAGTTTCGCCATGTCAAACCGTTCAACAAATAGGCAAATGAAATAAAAAAAGATTTCTTCACACACTAAAATAATATCGAGTAAAATTTTTTTTGAAATCCATTCGACCATTATTCACAAGGGTTACCATGATGAAAATTGACGTTTTAGCCATTTCCAACATGCATGTCACATATTAGCGGATTTGAAAATTTTCATATTTTTATCTCAAAATGGTTCATTTCCATAGGTTAACCCCTTTGGAAATATACAAATTTTGGGGTGAAAATTAAAAACTTTTATATGGGATAATATTTGATGTGTATGTTGGGAATGGCTAAAAATTGACGTTTCACCATGTTAAACGGTTCAACAAATAGGCAAATGAAATAAAAAAATATTTCTTCACACGCTAAAACAATATCGAAAAAAATTGATTTTTAAATCCATTCGACCATTATTCACAGGGGTTACCATGATGAAAATTGACTTTTTAGCCGTTTCCAAGATGCATGTCATATATTAGCAAATTTGAAAATTTTCATATTTTTATCTCAAAATGGTTCATTTCCATAGGTTAACCCCTTTGGAAATCGAAAAATTTTGGGGTGTAAATTAAAAACATTTAAATGGGATAATATTTGATGTGTATGTTGGGAATGGCTAAAAATTGACGTTTCACCATGTTAAACGGTTCAACAAATAGGCAAATGAAATAAAAAAATATTTCTTCACATACTAAAACAATATCGAGTAAAATAGATTTTGAAATCCATTCGACCATTATTCACAGGGGTTACCATGATGAAAATTGACTTTTTAGCCGTTTCCAACATGCATGTCATATATTAGCCAATTTGAAAATTTTCATATTTTTATCTAAAAATGGTTCATTTCCATAGGTGTTACCCTTTGGAAATCGACAAATTTTGGAGTGAAATTTAAAAACTCTTAAATGGGATAATATTTTTACGTGTATGTTGGGAATGGCTAAAAATTGAGGTTTCACAATGTCAAACCGTTCAACAAATAGGAAAATGAAATAAAAAAATACTTCTTCACATGCTAAAACAATATCGAATAAAATAGATTTTTAAATCCATTCCACCATTATTCACAGGGTTACCATGATGAAAATTGAATTTTTAGCCGTTTCCAACATGCATATCATATATTAGCCAATTTGAAAATTTTCATATTTTTATCTAAAAATGGTTCATTTCCATAGGTGTTACCCTTTGGAAATTGACAAATTTTGGGGTGAAAATTAAAAACTTTTAAATGGGATAATATTTGATGTGTATGTTTGGAATGGCTAAAAATTGAGATTTCACCATGTTAAACTGTTCAACAAATAGGCAAATGAAATAAATAAATATTTCTTCACATACTAAAACAATATAGAGTAAAATTGATTTTGAAATCCATTCGACCATTATTCACAAGGGTTACCATGATGAAAATGGACTTTTTAACCATTTCCAAGATGCATGTCATATATTAGCCGATGTGAAAATTTTCATATTTTTATCTCAAAATGGTTCATTTCCATAGGTTAACCCCTTTGGAAATCGAAAAATTTTGGGGTGTAAATTAAAAACTTTTAAATGGGATAATATTTGATGTGTATGTTGGGAATGGCTAAAAATTGAGGTTTCACCATGTCAAACCGTTCAACAAATAGGCAAATGAAATAAAAAAAGATTTCTGCACACACTAAAATAATATTGAGTAAAATTTATTTTGAAATCCATTCGACCATTATTCACAAGGGTTACCATGATGAAAATTGACGTTTTAGCTATTTCCAACATGCATGTCACATATTAGCGGATTTGAAAATTTTCACATTTTTTTCTCAAAATGGTTCATTTCCATACGTTAACCCCTTTGGAAATATACAAATTTTGGGGTGAAAATTAAAAACTTTTAAATGGGATAATATTTGATGTGTATGTTGGGAATGGCTAAAAATTGAGATTTCACCATGTTAAACGGTTCAACAAATAGGAAAATGAAATAAATAAATATTTCTTCACATACTAAAACAATATAGAGTAAAATTGATTTTGAAATCCATTCGACCATTATTCACAGGGGTTACTATGATGAAAATGGACTTTTTAGCCATTATCAAGATGCATGTCATATATTAGCCGATGTGAAAATTTTCATATTTTTATCTCAAAATGGTTCATTTCCATAGGTTAACCCCTTTGGAAATCGAAAAATTTTGGGGTGTAAATTAAAAACATTTAAATGGGATAATATTTGATGTGTATGTTGGGAATGGCTAAAAATTGACGTTTCACCATGTTAAACGGTTCAACAAATAGGCAAATGAAATAAAAAAATATTTCTTCACACGCTAAAACAATATCGAAAAAAATTGATTTTTAAATCCATTCGACCATTATTCACAGGGGTTACCATGATGAAAATTGACTTTTTAGCCGTTTCCAAGATGCATGTCATATATTAGCAAATTTGAAAATTTTCATATTTTTATCTCAAAATGGTTCATTTCCATAGGTTAACCCCTTTGGAAATCGAAAAATTTTGGGGTGTAAATTAAAAACATTTAAATGGGATAATATTTGATGTGTATGTTGGGAATGGCTAAAAATTGACGTTTCACCATGTTAAACGGTTCAACAAATAGGCAAATGAAATAAAAAAATATTTCTTCACATACTAAAACAATATCAAGTAAAATAGATTTTGAAATCCATTCGACCATTATTCACAGGGGTTACCATGATGAAAATTGACTTTTTAGCCGTTTCCAACATGCATGTCATATATTAGCCAATTTGAAAATTTTCATATTTTTATCTAAAAATGGTTCATTTCCATAGGTGTTGCCCTTTGGAAATTGACAAATTTTGGGGTGAAAATTAAAAACTCTTAAATGGGATAATATTTGACGTGTATGTTGGGAATGGCTAAAAATTGAGGTTTCACAATGTCAAACCGTTCAACAAATAGGAAAATGAAATAAAAAAATACTTCTTCACACGCTAAAACAATATCGAAAAAATTGATTTTTAAATCCATTCGACCATTATTCACGGGGGTTACCATGATGAAAATTGACTTTTTAGCCGTTTCCAACATGCATGTCAAATATTAGCCAATTTGAAAAATTTCATATTTTTATCTCAAAATGGTTCATTTCCATAGGTGTTACCCTTTGGAAATCCACAAATTTTGGGGTGAAAATTAAAAACTCTTAAATGGGATAATATTTGATGTGTATGTTGGGAATGGCTAGAAATTGAGATTTCACCATGTTAAACGGTTCAACAAATAGGCAAATGAAATAAATAAATATTTCTTCACATGCTAAAACAATATCGAGTAAAATTTATTTTGAAATCCATTCGACCATTATTCACGGGGGTTACCATGATGAAAATTGTCTTTTTAGCCGTTTCCAACATGCATGTCATATATTAGCAAATTTGAAAATTTTCATATTTTTATCTCAAAATGGTTCATTTCCATAGGTGTTACCCATTGGAAATAGACAAATTTTGGGGTGAAAATTAAAAACTCTTAAATGGGATAATATTTTACGTGTATGTTGGGAATGGCTAAAAATTGATGTTTCACCATTTCAAACCGTTCAACATATAGGAAAATGAAATAAAAAAAGATTTCTTCACACACTAAAACAATATTGAGTAAAATTGATTTTTAAATCCATTCGACCATTATTCACGGGGTTACCATGATGAAAATTGACTTTTTAGCCGTTTCCAACATGCATGTCAAATATTAGCCAATTTGAAAAATTTCATATTTTTATCTCAAAATGGTTCATTTCCATAGGTGTTACCCTTTGGAAATCCACAAATTTTGGGGTGAAAATTAAAAACTCTTAAATGGGATAATATTTGTACGTGTATGTTGGGAATGGCTAAAAATTGATGTGTCACCATGTTAAACCGTTCAACAAATAGGAAAATGAAATAAAAAAAATACTTCTTCACACGCTAAAACAATATCGAATAAAATTGATTTTGAAATCCATTCGACCATTATTCACAAGGGTTACCATGATCAAAATTGACTTTATAGCCATTTCCAACATGCATGTCATATATTCGCCAATTTGAAAATTTTCATATTTTTATCTCAAAATGCTTCATTTCCATAGGTTACCACTTTGGAAATTGATAAATTTTGGGGTGAAAATTAAAAACTTTTAAATGGGATAATATTTTACGTGTATGTTGGAATGGCTAATAATTGATGTGTCACCATGTTAAACCGTTCAACAAATAGGTAAATGAAATAAAAAAATATTTCTTCACACGCTAAAACAATATCGAGTAAAATTGATTTTGAAATCCATTCGACCATTATTCATAAGGGTTACCATGATGAAAATTGACTTTATAGCCATTTCCAACATGCATGTCATATCTTAGCCGAATTGAAAATTTTCATATTTTTATCTCAAACTGCTTCATTTCCATAGGTTACCACTTTGGAAATCGATAAATTTTGGGGTGAAAATTAAAAAATTTTAAATGGGATAATATTTAACGTGTATGTTGGGAATGGCTAAAACTTGAGGTTTCACCATGTCAAACCGTTCAACAAATAGGCAAATGAAATAAAAAAAGATTTCTTCACACACTAAAATAATATCGAGTAAAATTTTTTTTGAAATCCATTCGACCATTATTCACAAGGGTTACCATGATGAAAATTGAAGTTTTAGCCATTTCCAACATGCATGTCACATATTAGCGGATTTGAAAATTTTCATATTTTTATCTCAAAATGGTTCATTTCCATAGGTTAACCCCTTTGGAAATATACAAATTTTGGGGTGAAAATTAAAAACTTTTAAATGGGATAATATTTGATGTGTATGTTGGGAATGGCTAGAAATTGAGATTTCACCATGTTAAACGGTTCAACAAATAGGCAAATGAAATAAATAAATATTTCTTCACATGCTAAAACAATATCGAGTAAAATTTATTTTGAAATCCATTCGACCATTATTCACAGGGGTTACCATGATGAAAATTGTCTTTTTAGCCGTTTCCAACATGCATGTCATATATTAGCAAATTTGAAAATTTTCATATTTTTATCTCAAAATGGTTCATTTCCATAGGTGTTACCCATTGGAAATAGACAAATTTTGGGGTGAAAATTAAAAACTCTTAAATGGGATAATATTTTACGTGTATGTTGGGAATGGCTAAAAATTGATGTTTCACCATTTCAAACCGTTCAACATATAGGAAAATGAAATAAAAAAAGATTTCTTCACACACTAAAACAATATTGAGTAAAATTTATTTTTAAATCCATTCGACCATTATTCACAGGGGTTACCATGATGAAAATTGACTTTTTAGCCGTTTCCAACATGCATGTCAAATATTAGCCAATTTGAAAAATTTCATATTTTTATCTCAAAATGGTTCATTTCCATAGGTGTTACCCTTTGGAAATCCACAAATTTTGGGGTGAAAATTAAAAACTCTTAAATGGGATAATATTTGTACGTGTATGTTGGGAATGGCTAAAAATTGATGTGTCACCATGTTAAACCGTTCAACAAATAGGAAAATGAAATAAAAAAAATACTTCTTCACACGCTAAAACAATATCGAATAAAATTGATTTTGAAATCCATTCGACCATTATTCACAAGGGTTACCATGATCAAAATTGACATTATAGCCATTTCCAACATGCATGTCATATATTCGCCAATTTGAAAATTTTCATATTTTTATCTCAAAATGCTTCATTTCCATAGGTTACCACTTTGGAAATCGATAAATTTTGGGGTGAAAATTAAAAACTTTTAAATGGGATAATATTTTACGTGTATGTTGGAATGGCTAATAATTGATGTGTCACCATGTTAAACCGTTCAACAAATAGGTAAATGAAATAAAAAAATATTTCTTCACGACTAAAACAATATCGAGTAAAATTGATTTTGAAATCCATTCGACCATTATTCATAAGGGTTACCATGATGAAAATTGACTTTATAGCCATTTCCAACATGCATGTCATATCTTAGCCGAATTGAAAATTTTCATATTTTTATCTCAAAATGCTTCATTTCCATAGGTTACCACTTTGGAAATCGATAAATTTTAGGGTGAAAATTAAAAAATTTTAAATGGGATAATATTTAACGTGTATGTTGGGAATGGCTAAAAACTGAGGTTTCACCATGTCAAACCGTTCAACAAATAGGCAAATGAAATAAAAAAAGATTTCTTCACACACTAAAATAATATCGAGTAAAATGTTTTTTGAAATCCATTCGACCATTATTCACAAGGGTTACCATGATGAAAATTGACGTTTTAGCCATTTCCAACATGCATGTCACATATTAGCGGATTTGAAAATTTTCATATTTTTATCTCAAAATGCTTCATTTCCATAGGTTACCACCTTGGAAATCGATAAATTTTGGGGTGAAAATTAAAAACTTTTAAATGGGATAATATTTAACGTGTATGTTGGGAATGGCTAAAAATTGAGGTTTCACCATGTCAAACCGTTCAACAAATAGGCAAATGAAATAAAAAAAGATTTCTTCACACACTAAAATAATATTGAGTAAAATTTATTTTGAAATCCATTCGACCATTATTCACAAGGCTTACCATGATGAAAATTGACGTTTTAGCTATTTCCAACATGCATGTCACATATTAGCGGATTTGAAAATTTTCACATTTTTTTCTCAAAATGGTTCATTTCCATACGTTAACCCCTTTGGAAATATACAAATTTTGGGGTGAAAATTAAAAACTTTTAAATGGGATAATATTTGATGTGTATGTTGGGAATGGCTAAAAATTGAGATTTCACCATGTTAAACGGTTCAACAAATAGGCAAATGAAATAAATAAATATTTCTTCACATACTAAAACAATATAGAGTAAAATTGATTTTGAAATCCATTCGAGCATTATTCACAGGGGTTACCATGATGAAAATGGACTTTTTAGCCATTTCCAAGATGCATGTCATATATTAGCCGATGTGAATATTTTCATATTTTTATCTCAAAATGGTTCATTTCCATAGGTTAACCCCTTTGGAAATCGAAAAATTTTGGGGTGTAAATTAAAAACTTTTAAATGGGATAATATTTGATGTGTATGTTGGGAATGGCTAAAAATTGACGTTTCACCATGTTAAACGGTTCAACAAATAGGCAAATGAAATAAAAAAATATTTCTTCACACGCTAAAACAATATCGAAAAAAATTGATTTTTAAATCCATTCGACCATTATTCACAGGGGTTACCATGATGAAAATTGACTTTTTAGCCGTTTCCAAGATGCATGTCATATATTAGCCGATGTGAAAATTTTCATATTTTTATCTCAAAATGGTTCATTTCCATAGGTTAACCCCTTTGGAAATCGAAAAATTTTGGGGTGTAAATTAAAAACTTTTAAATGGGATAATATTTGATGTGTATGTTGGGAATGGCTAAAAATTGACGTTTCACCATGTTAAACGGTTCAACAAATAGGCAAATGAAATAAAAAAATATTTCTTCACATACTAAAACAATATCGAGTAAAATAGATTTTGAAATCCATTCGACCATTATTCGCAGGGGTTACCATGATGAAAATTGACTTTTTAGCCGTTTCCAACATGCATGTCATATATTAGCCAATTTGAAAATTTTCATATTTTTATCTAAAAATGGTTCATTTCCATAGGTGTTGCCCTTTGGAAATTGACAAATTTTGGGGTGAAAATTAAAAACTCTTAAATGGGATAATATTTTACGTATATGTTGGGAATGGCTAAAAATTGAGGTTTCACAATGTCAAACCGTTCAACAAATAGGAAAATGAAATAAAAAAATACTTCTTCACACGCTAAAACAATATCGAAAAAATTGATTTTTAAATCCATTCGACCATTATTCACGAGGGTTACCATGATGAAAATTGACTTTTTAGCCGTTTCCAACATGCATGTCAAATATTAGCCAATTTGAAAAATTTCATATTTTTATCTCAAAATGGTTCATTTCCATAGGTGTTACCCTTTGGAAATCCACAAATTTTGGGGTGAAAATTAAAAACTCTTAAATGGGATAATATTTGTACGTGTATGTTGGGAATGGCTAAAAATTGATGTGTCACCATGTTAAACCGTTCAACAAATAGGAAAATGAAATAAAAAAAATACTTCTTCACACGCTAAAACAATATCGAATAAAATTGATTTTGAAATCCATTCGACCATTATTCACAAGGGTTACCATGATCAAAATTGACTTTATAGCCATTTCCAACATGCATGTCATATATTCGCCAATTTGAAAATTTTCATATTTTTATCTCAAAATGCTTCATTTCCATAGGTTACCACTTTGGAAATCGATAAATTTTGGGGTGAAAATTAAAAACTTTTAAATGGGATAATATTTTACGTGTATGTTGGAATGGCTAATAATTGATGTGTCACCATGTTAAACCGTTCAACAAATAGGTAAATGAAATAAAAAAATATTTCTTCACACGCTAAAACAATATCGAGTAAAATTGATTTTGAAATCCATTCGACCATTATTCATAAGGGTTACCATGATGAAAATTGACTTTATAGCCATTTCCAACATGCATGTCATATCTTAGCCGAATTGAAAATTTTCATATTTTTATCTCAAAATGCTTCATTTCCATAGGTTACCACTTTGGAAATCGATAAATTTTAGGGTGAAAATTAAAAAATTTTAAATGGGATAATATTTAACGTGTATGTTGGGAATGGCTAAAAATTGAGGTTTCACCATGTCAAACCGTTCAACAAATAGGCAAATGAAATAAAAAAAGATTTCTTCACACACTAAAATAATATCGAGTAAAATTTTTTTTGAAATCCATTCGACCATTATTCACAAGGGTTACCATGATGAAAATTGACGTTTTAGCCATTTCCAACATGCATGTCACATATTAGCGGATTTGAAAATTTTCATATTTTTATCTCAAAATGCTTCATTTCCATAGGTTACCACCTTGGAAATCGATAAATTTTGGGGTGAAAATTAAAAACTTTTAAATGGGATAATATTTAACGTGTATGTTGGGAATGGCTAAAAATTGAGGTTTCACCATGTCAAACCGTTCAACAAATAGGCAAATGAAATAAAAAAAGATTTCTGCACACACTAAAATAATATTGAGTAAAATTTATTTTGAAATCCATTCGACCATTATTCACAGGGGTTACCATGATGAAAATTGACTTTTTAGCCGTTTCCAACATGCATGTCATATATTAGCCAATTTGAAAATTTTCATATTTTTATTTAAAAATGGTTCATTTCCATAGGTGTTGCCCTTTGGAAATTGACAAATTTTGGGGTGAAAATTAAAAACTCTTAAATGGGATAATATTTTACGTATATGTTGGGAATGGCTAAAAATTGAGGTTTCACAATGTCAAACCGTTCAACAAATAGGAAAATGAAATAAAAAAATACTTCTTCACACGCTAAAACAATATCGAAAAAATTGATTTTTAAATCCATTCGACCATTATTCACAGGGGTTACCATGATGAAAATTGACTTTTTAGCCGTTTCCAACATGCATGTCAAATATTAGCCAATTTGAAAAATTTCATATTTTTATCTCAAAATGGTTCATTTCCATAGGTGTTACCCTTTGGAAATCCACAAATTTTGGGGTGAAAATTAAAAACTCTTAAATGGGATAATATTTGTACGTGTATGTTGGGAATGGCTAAAAATTGATGTGTCACCATGTTAAACCGTTCAACAAATAGGAAAATGAAATAAAAAAAATACTTCTTCACACGCTAAAACAATATCGAATAAAATTGATTTTGAAATC
Source organism: Linum usitatissimum (assembly GCA_030674075.2). Classification (NCBI taxonomy): domain Eukaryota; kingdom Viridiplantae; phylum Streptophyta; class Magnoliopsida; order Malpighiales; family Linaceae; genus Linum; species Linum usitatissimum. Next base: position 192,317 of record JAUJYP020000612.1, on the reverse strand, counting down.
CATTCGACCATTATTCACAAGGGTTACCATGATCAAAATTGACTTTATAGCCATTTCCAACATGCATGTCATATATTCGCCAATTTGAAAATTTTCATATTTTTATCTCAAAATGCTTCATTTCCATAGGTTACCACTTTGGAAATCGATAAATTTTGGGGTGAAAATTAAAAACTTTTAAATGGGATAATATTTTACGTGTATGTTGGAATGGCTAATAATTGATGTGTCACCATGTTAAACCGTTCAACAAATAGGTAAATGAAATAAAAAAATATTTCTTCACACGCTAAAACAATATCGAGTAAAATTGATTTTGAAATCCATTCGACCATTATTCATAAGGGTTACCATGATGAAAATTGACTTTATAGCCATTTCCAACATGCATGTCATATCTTAGCCGAATTGAAAATTTTCATATTTTTATCTCAAAATGCTTCATTTCCATAGGTTACCACTTTGGAAATCGATAAATTTTAGGGTGAAAATTAAAAAATTTTAAATGGGATAATATTTAACGTGTATGTTGGGAATGGCTAAAAATTGAGGTTTCACCATGTCAAACCGTTCAACAAATAGGCAAATGAAATAAAAAAAGATTTCTTCACACACTAAAATAATATCGAGTAAAATTTTTTTTGAAATCCATTCGACCATTATTCACAAGGGTTACCATGATGAAAATTGACGTTTTAGCCATTTCCAACATGCATGTCACATATTAGCGGATTTGAAAATTTTCATATTTTTATCTCAAAATGCTTCATTTCCATAGGTTACCACCTTGGAAATCGATAAATTTTGGGGTGAAAATTAAAAACTTTTAAATGGGATAATATTTAACGTGTATGTTGGGAATGGCTAAAAATTGAGGTTTCACCATGTCAAACCGTTCAACAAATAGGCAAATGAAATAAAAAAAGATTTACTTCACACACTAAAATAATATTGAGTAAAATTTATTTTGAAATCCATTCGACCATTATTCACAAGGCTTACCATGATGAAAATTGACGTTTTAGCTATTTCCAACATGCATGTCACATATTAGCGGATTTGAAAATTTTCACATTTTTTTCTCAAAATGGTTCATTTCCATACGTTAACCCCTTTGGAAATATACAAATTTTGGGGTGAAAATTAAAAACTTTTAAATGGGATAATATTTGATGTGTATGTTGGGAATGGCTAAAAATTGAGATTTCACCATGTTAAACGGTTCAACAAATAGGCAAATGAAATAAATAAATATTTCTTCACATACTAAAACAATATAGAGTAAAATTGATTTTGAAATCCATTCGACCATTATTCACGAGGGTTACCATGATGAAAATGGACTTTTTAGCCATTTCCAAGATGCATGTCATATATTAGCCGATGTGAATATTTTCATATTTTTATCTCAAAATGGTTCATTTCCATAGGTTAACCCCTTTGGAAATCGAAAAATTTTGGGGTGTAAATTAAAAACTTTTAAATGGGATAATATTTGATGTGTATGTTGGGAATGGCTAAAAATTGACGTTTCACCATGTTAAACGGTTCAACAAATAGGCAAATGAAATAAAAAAATATTTCTTCACACGCTAAAACAATATCGAAAAAAATTGATTTTTAAATCCATTCGACCATTATTCACAGGGGTTACCATGATGAAAATTGACTTTTTAGCCGTTTCCAAGATGCATGTCATATATTAGCCTATGTGAAAATTTCATATTTTTATCTCAAAATGGTTCATTTCCATAGGTTAACCCCTTTGGAAATCGAAAAATTTTGGGGTGTAAATTAAAAACTTTTAAATGGGATAATATTTGATGTGTATGTTGGGAATGGCTAAAAATTGACGTTTCACCATGTTAAACGGTTCAACAAATAGGCAAATGAAATAAAAAAATATTTCTTCACATACTAAAACAATATCGAGTAAAATAGATTTTGAAATCCATTCGACCATTATTCACAGGGGTTACCATGATGAAAATTGACTTTTTAGCCGTTTCCAAGATGCATGTCATATATTAGCCGATGTGAAAATTTTCATATTTTTATCTCAAAATGGTTCATTTCCATAGGTTAACTCCTTTGGAAATCGAAAAATTTTGGGGTGTAAATTAAAAACTTTTAAATGGGATAATATTTGATGTGTATGTTGGGAATGGCTAAAAATTAACGTTTCACCATGTTAAACGGTTCAACAAATAGGCATATGAAATAAAAAAATATTTCTTCACATACTAAAACAATATCGAGTAAAATAGATTTTGAAATCCATTCGACCATTATTCACAGGGGTTACCATGATGAAAATTGACTTTTTAGCCGTTTCCAACATGCATGTCATATATTAGCCAATTTGAAAATTTTCATATTTTTATCTAAAAATGGTTCATTTCCATAGGTGTTACCCTTTGGAAATTGACAAATTTTGGGGTGAAAATTAAAAACTTTTAAATGGGATAATATTTGACGTGTATGTTGGGAATGGCTAAAAATTGATGTTTCACAATGTCAAACCGTTCAACAAATAGGAAAATGAAATAAAAAAATACTTCTTCACACGCTAAAACAATATCGAAAAAATTGATTTTTAAATCCATTCGACCATTATTCACGGGGGTTACCATGATGAAAATTGACTTTTTAGCCGTTTCCAACATGCATGTCAAATATTAGCCAATTTGAAAAATTTCATATTTTTATGTCAAAATGGTTCATTTCCATAGGTGTTACCCTTTGGAAATCCACAAATTTTGGGGTGAAAATTAAAAACTCTTAAATGGGATAATATTTGTACGTGTATGTTGGGAATGGCTAATAATTGATGTGTCACCATGTTAAACCGTTCAACAAATAGGTAAATGAAATAAAAAAATATTTCTTCACACGCTAAAACAATATCGAGTAAAATTGATTTTGAAATCCATTCGACCATTATTCATAAGGGTTACCATGATGAAAATTGACTTTATAGCCATTTCCAACATGCATGTCATATCTTAGCCGAATTGAAAATTTTCATATTTTTATCTCAAAATGCTTCATTTCCATAGGTTACCACTTTGGAAATCGTTAAATTTTGGGGTGAAAATTAAAAAATTTTAAATGGGATAATATTTAACGTGTATGTTGGGAATGGCTAAAAATTGAGGTTTCACCATGTCAAACCGTTCAACAAATAGGCAAATGAAATAAAAAAAGATTTCTTCACACACTAAAATAATATCGAGTAAAATTTTTTTTGAAATCCATTCGACCATTATTCACAAGGGTTACCATGATGAAAATTGACGTTTTAGCCATTTCCAACATGCATGTCACATATTAGCGGATTTGAAAATTTTCATATTTTTATCTCAAAATGCTTCATTTCCATAGGTTACCACCTTGGAAATCGATAAATTTTGGGGTGAAAATTAAAAACTTTTAAATGGGATAATATTTAACGTGTATGTTGGGAATGGCTAAAAATTGAGGTTTCACCATGTCAAACCGTTCAACAAATAGGCAAATGAAATAAAAAAAGATTTCTTCACACACTAAAATAATATTGAGTAAAATTTATTTTGAAATCCATTCGACCATTATTCACAAGGCTTACCATGATGAAAATTGACGTTTTAGCTATTTCCAACATGCATGTCACATATTAGCGGATTTGAAAATTTTCACATTTTTTTCTCAAAATGGTTCATTTCCATACGTTAACCCCTTTGGAAATATACAAATTTTGGGGTGAAAATTAAAAACTTTTAAATGGGATAATATTTGATGTGTATGTTGGGAATGGCTAAAAATTGAGATTTCACCATGTTAAACGGTTCAACAAATAGGCAAATGAAATAAATAAATATTTCTTCACATACTAAAACAATATAGAGTAAAATTGATTTTGAAATCCATTCGACCATTATTCACAGGGTTTACCATGATGAAAATGGACTTTTTAGCCATTTCCAAGATGCATGTCATATATTAGCCGATGTGAATATTTTCATATTTTTATCTCAAAATGGTTCATTTCCATAGGTTAACCCCTTTGGAAATCGAAAAATTTTGGGGTGTAAATTAAAAACTTTTAAATGGGATAATATTTGATGTGTATGTTGGGAATGGCTAAAAATTGACGTTTCACCATGTTAAACGGTTCAACAAATAGGCAAATGAAATAAAAAAATATTTCTTCACACGCTAAAACAATATCGAAAAAAATTGATTTTTAAATCCATTCGACCATTATTCACAGGGGTTACCATGATGAAAATTGACTTTTTAGCCGTTTCCAAGATGCATGTCATATATTAGCCGATGTGAAAATTTCATATTTTTATCTCAAAATGGTTCATTTCCATAGGTTAACCCCTTTGGAAATCGAAAAATTTTGGGGTGTAAATTAAAAACTTTTAAATGGGATAATATTTGATGTGTATGTTGGGAATGGCTAAAAATTGACGTTTCACCATGTTAAACGGTTCAACAAATAGGCAAATGAAATAAAAAAATATTTCTTCACATGCTAAAACAATATCGAATAAAATAGATTTTTAAATCCATTCCACCATTATTCACAGGGGTTACCATGATGAAAATTGAATTTTTAGCCGTTTCCAACATGCATATCATATATTAGCCAATTTGAAAATTTTCATATTTTTATCTAAAAATGGTTCATTTCCATAGGTGTTACCCTTTGGAAATCGACAAATTTTGGAGTTAAATTTAAAAACTCTTAAATGGGATAATATTTTTACGTGTATGTTGGGAATGGCTAAAAATTGAGGTTTCACAATGTCAAACCGTTCAACAAATAGGAAAATGAAATAAAAAAATACTTCTTCACATGCTAAAACAATATCGAATAAAATAGATTTTTAAATCCATTCCACCATTATTCACGGGGTTACCATGATGAAAATTGAATTTTTAGCCGTTTCCAACATGCATATCATATATTAGCCAATTTGAAAATTTTCATATTTTTATCTAAAAATGGTTCATTTCCATAGGTGTTACCCTTTGGAAATTGACAAATTTTGGGGTGAAAATTAAAAACTTTTAAATGGGATAATATTTGACGTGTATGTTGGGAATGGCTAAAAATTGAGGTTTCACCATGTCAAACCGTTCAACAAATAGGCAAATGAAATAAAAAAAGATTTCTTCACACACTAAAATAATATCGAGTAAAATTTTTTTTGAAATCCATTCGACCATTATTCACAAGGGTTACCATGATGAAAATTGACGTTTTAGCCATTTCCAACATGCATGTCACATATTAGCGGATTTGAAAATTTTCACATTTTTTTCTCAAAATGGTTCATTTCCATACGTTAACCCCTTTGGAAATATACAAATTTTGGGGTGAAAATTAAAAACTTTTCAATGGGATAATATTTGATGTGTATGTTGGGAATGGCTAAAAATTGAGATTTCACCATGTTAAACGGTTCAACAAATAGGCAAATGAAATAAATAAATATTTCTTCACATACTAAAACAATATAGAGTAAAATTGATTTTGAAATCCATTCGACCATTATTCACAGGGGTTACCATGATGAAAATGGACTTTTTAGCCATTTCCAAGATGCATGTCATATATTAGCCGATGTGAATATTTTCATATTTTTATCTCAAAATGGTTCATTTCCATAGGTTAACCCCTTTGGAAATCGAAAAATTTTGGGGTGTAAATTAAAAACTTTTAAATGGGATAATATTTGATGTGTATGTTGGGAATGGCTAAAAATTGACGTTTCACCATGTTAAACGGTTCAACAAATAGGCAAATGAAATAAAAAAATATTTCTTCACACGCTAAAACAATATCGAGTAAAATTTATTTTGAAATCCATTCGACCATTATTCACAGGGGTTACCATGATGAAAATTGACTTTTTAGCCGTTTCCAACATGCATGTCAAATATTAGCCAATTTGAAAAATTTCATATTTTTATCTCAAAATGGTTCATTTCCATAGGTGTTACCCTTTGGAAATCCACAAATTTTGGGGTGAAAATTAAAAACTCTTAAATGGGATAATATTTGTACGTGTATGTTGGGAATGGCTAATAATTGTTGTGTCACCATGTTAAACCGTTCAACACATAGGTAAATGAAATAAAAAAATATTTCTTCACACGCTAAAACAATATCGAGTAAAATTGATTTTGAAATCCATTCGACCATTATTCATAAGGGTTACCATGATGAAAATTGACTTTATAGCCATTTCCAACATGCATGTCATATCTTAGCCGAATTGAAAATTTTCATATTTTTATCTCAAAATGCTTCATTTCCATAGGTTACCACTTTGGAAATCGATAAATTTTGGGGTGAAAATTAAAAAATTTTAAATGGGATAATATTTAACGTGTATGTTGGGAATGGCTAAAAATTGAGGTTTCACCATGTCAAACCGTTCAACAAATAGGCAAATGAAATAAAAAAAGATTTCTTCACACACTAAAATAATATCGAGTAAAATTTTTTTTGAAATCCATTCGACCATTATTCACAAGGGTTACCATGATGAAAATTGACGTTTTAGCCATTTCCAACATGCATGTCACATATTAGCGGATTTGAAAATTTTCATATTTTTATCTCAAAATGGTTCATTTCCATAGGTTAACCCCTTTGGAAATATACAAATTTTGGGGTGAAAATTAAAAACTTTTAAATGGGATAATATTTGATGTGTATGTTGGGAATGGCTAAAAGTTGAGATTTCACCATGTTAAACGGTTCAACAAATAGGCAAATGAAATAAATAAATATTTCTTCACATGCTAAAACAATATCGAGTAAAATTGATTTTGAAATCCATTCGACCATTATTCACAGGGGTTACTATGATGAAAATTGTCTTTTTAGCCATTTCCAACATGCATGTCATATATTAGGAAATTTGAAAATTTTCATATTTTTATCTCAAAATGGTTCATTTCCATGGGTGTTACCCATTGGAAATCGACAAATTTTGGGGTGAAAATTAAAAACTCTTAAATTGGATAATATTTTACGTGTATGTTGGGAATGGCTAAAAATTGATGTTTCACCATTTCAAACCGTTCAACATATAGGAAAATGAAATAAAAAAATACTTCTTCACATGCTAAAACAATATCGAATAAAATAGATTTTTAAATCCATTCCACCATTATTCACAGGGGTTACCATGATGAAAATTGAATTTTTAGCCGTTTCCAACATGCATATCATATATTAGCCAATTTGAAAATTTTCATATTTTTATCTAAAAATGGTTCATTTCCATAGGTCTTACCCTTTGGAAATCGACAAATTTTGGAGTTAAATTTAAAAACTCTTAAATGGGATAATATTTTTACGTGTATGTTGGGAATGGCTAAAAATTGAGGTTTCACAATGTCAAACCGTTCAACAAATAGGAAAATGAAATAAAAAAATACTTCTTCACATGCTAAAACAATATCGAATAAAATAGATTTTTAAATCCATTCCACCATTATTCACAGGGGTTACCATGATGAAAATTGAATTTTTAGCCGTTTCCAACATGCATATCATATATTAGCCAATTTGAAAATTTTCATATTTTTATCTAAAAATGGTTCATTTCCATAGGTGTTACCCTTTGGAAATTGACAAATTTTGGGGTGAAAATTAAAAACGTTTAAATGGGATAATATTTGACGTGTATGTTGGGAATGGCTAAAAATTGAGGTTTCACCATGTCAAACCGTTCAACAAATAGGCAAATGAAATAAAAAAAGATTTCTTCACACACTAAAATAATATCGAGTAAAATTTTTTTTGAAATCCATTCGACCATTATTCACAAGGGTTACCATGATGAAAATTGACGTTTTAGCCATTTCCAACATGCATGTCACATATTAGCGGATTTGAAAATTTTCACATTTTTTTCTCAAATTGGTTCATTTCCATACGTTAACCCCTTTGGAAATATACAAATTTTGGGGTGAAAATTAAAAACTTTTCAATGGGATAATATTTGATGTGTATGTTGGGAATGGCTAAAAATTGAGATTTCACCATGTTAAACGGTTCAACAAATAGGCAAATGAAATAAATAAATATTTCTTCACATACTAAAACAATATCGAGTAAAATAGATTTTGAAATCCATTCGACCATTATTCACAGGGGTTACCATGATGAAAATTGACTTTTTAGCCGTTTCCAACATGCATGTCATATATTAGCCAATTTGAAAATTTTCATATTTTTATCTAAAAATGGTTCATTTCCATAGGTGTTACCCTTTGGAAATTGACAAATTTTGGGGTGAAAATTAAAAACTTTTAAATGGGATAATATTTGACGTGTATGTTGGGAATGGCTAAAAATTGAGGTTTCACAATGTCAAACCGTTCAACAAATAGGAAAATGAAATAAAAAAATACATCTTCACACGCTAAAACAATATCGAAAAAATTGATTTTTAAATCCATTCGACCATTATTCACAGGGGTTACCATGATGAAAATTGACTTTTTAGCCGTTTCCAACATGCATGTCAAATATTAGCCAATTTGAAAAATTTCATATTTTTATGTCAAAATGGTTCATTTCCATAGGTGTTACCCTTTGGAAATCCACAAATTTTGGGGTGAAAATTAAAAACTCTTAAATGAGATAATATTTGTACGTGTATGTTGGGAATGGCTAAAAATTGATGTGTCACCATGTTAAACCGTTCAACAAATAGGAAAATGAAATAAAAAAAATACTTCTTCACACGCTAAAACAATATCGAATAAAATTGATTTTGAAATCCATTCGACCATTATTCATAAGGGTTACCATGATCAAAATTGACTTTATAGCCATTTCCAACATGCATGTCATATATTCGCCAATTTGAAAATTTTCATATTTTTATCTCAAAATGCTTCATTTCCATAGGTTACCACTTTGGAAATCGATAAATTTTGGGGTGAAAATTAAAAACTTTTAAATGGGATAATATTTTACGTGTATGTTGGAATGGCTAATAATTGATGTGTCACCATGTTAAACCGTTCAACAAATAGGTAAATGAAATAAAAAAATATTTCTTCACACGCTAAAACAATATCGAGTAAAATTGATTTTGAAATCCATTCGACCATTATTCATAAGGGTTACCATGATGAAAATTGACTTTATAGCCATTTCCAACATGCATGTCATATCTTAGCCGAATTGAAAATTTTCATATTTTTATCTCAAAATGCTTCATTTCCATAGGTTACCACTTTGGAAATCGATAAATTTTGGGGTGAAAATTAAACAATTTTAAATGGGATAATATTTAACGTGTATGTTGGGAATGGCTAAAAATTGAGGTTTCACCATGTCAAACCGTTCAACAAATAGGCAAATGAAATAAAAAAAGATTTCTTCACACACTAAAATAATATCGAGTAAAATTTTTTATGAAATCCATTCGACCATTATTCACAAGGGTTACCATGATGAAAATTGACGTTTTAGCCATTTCCAACATGCATGTCACATATTAGCGGATTTGAAAATTTTCATATTTTTATCTCAAAATGGTTCATTTCCATAGGTTAACCCCTTTGGAAATATACAAATTTTGGGGTGAAAATTAAAAACTTTTAAATGGGATAATATTTGATGTGTATGTTGGGAATGGCTAAAAGTTGAGATTTCACCATGTTAAACGGTTCAACAAATAGGCAAATGAAATAAATAAATATTTCTTCACATGCTAAAACAATATCGAGTAAAATTGATTTTGAAATCCATTCGACCATTATTCACAGGGGTTACTATGATGAAAATTGTCTTTTTAGCCATTTCCAACATGCATGTCATATATTAGCAAATTCGAAAATTTTCATATTTTTATCTCAAAATGGTTCATTTCCATGGGTGTTACCCATTGGAAATCGACAAATTTTGGGGTGAAAATTAAAAACTCTTAAATTGGATAATATTTTACGTGTATGTTGGGAATGGCTAAAAATTGATGTTTCACCATTTCAAACCGTTCAACATATAGGAAAATGAAATAAAAAAATACTTCTTCACATGCTAAAACAATATCGAATAAAATAGATTTTTAAATCCATTCCACCATTATTCACAGGGGTTACCATGATGAAAATTGAATTTTTAGCCGTTTCCAACATGCATATCATATATTAGCCAATTTGAAAATTTTCATATTTTTATCTAAAAATGGTTCATTTCCATAGGTGTTACCCTATGGAAATCGACAAATTTTGGAGTTAAATTTAAAAACTCTTAAATGGGATAATATTTTTACGTGTATGTTGGGAATGGCTAAAAATTGAGGTTTCACAATGTCAAACCGTTCAACAAATAGGAAAATGAAATAAAAAAATACTTCTTCACATGCTAAAACAATATCGAATAAAATAGATTTTTAAATCCATTCCACCATTATTCACAGGGGGTTACCATGATGAAAATTGAATTTTTAGCCGTTTCCAACATGCATATCATATATTAGCCAATTTGAAAATTTTCATATTTTTATCTAAAAATGGTTCATTTCCATAGGTGTTACCCTTTGGAAATTGACAAATTTTGGGGTGAAAATTAAAAACTTTTAAATGGGATAATATTTGACGTGTATGTTGGGAATGGCTAAAAATTGAGGTTTCACCATGTCAAACCGTTCAACAAATAGGCAAATGAAATAAAAAAAGATTTCTTCACACACTAAAATAATATCGAGTAAAATTTTTTTTGAAATCCATTCGACCATTATTCACAAGGGTTACCATGATGAAAATTGACGTTTTAGCCATTTCCAACATGCATGTCACATATTAGCGGATTTGAAAATTTTCATATTTTTATCTCAAAATGGTTCATTTCCATAGGTTAACCCCTTTGGAAATATACAAATTTTGGGTTGAAAATTAAAAACTTTTAAATGGGATAATATTTGATGTGTATGTTGGGAATGGCTAAAAGTTGAGATTTCACCATGTTAAACGGTTCAACAAATAGGCAAATGAAATAAATAAATATTTCTTCACATGCTAAAACAATATCGAGTAAAATTGATTTTGAAATCCATTCGACCATTATTCACGGGGTTACTATGATGAAAATTGTCTTTTTAGCCATTTCCAACATGCATGTCATATATTAGCAAATTTGAAAATTTTCATATTTTTATCTCAAAATGGTTCATTTCCATGGGTGTTACCCATTGGAAATCGACAAATTTTGGGGTGAAAATTAAAAACTCTTAAATTGGATAATATTTTACGTGTATGTTGGGAATGGCTAAAAATTGATGTTTCACCATTTCAAACCGTTCAACATATAGGAAAATGAAATAAAAAAATACTTCTTCACATGCTAAAACAATATCGAATAAAATAGATTTTTAAATCCATTCCACCATTATTCACAGGGGTTACCATGATGAAAATTGAATTTTTAGCCGTTTCCAACATGCATATCATGTATTAGCCAATTTGAAAATTTTCATATTTTTATCTAAAAATGGTTCATTTCCATAGGTGTTACCCTATGGAAATCGACAAATTTTGGAGTTAAATTTAAAAACTCTTAAATGGGATAATATTTTTACGTGTATGTTGGGAATGGCTAAAAATTGAGGTTTCACAATGTCAAACCGTTCAACAAATAGGAAAATGAAATAAAAAAATACTTCTTCACATGCTAAAACAATATCGAATAAAATAGATTTTTAAATCCATTCCACCATTATTCACAGGGGTTATCATGATGAAAATTGAATTTTTAGCCGTTTCCAACATGCATATCATATATTAGCCAATTTGAAAATTTTCATATTTTTATCTAAAAATGGTTCATTTCCATAGGTGTTACCCTTTGGAAATTGACAAATTTTGGGGTGAAAATTAAAAACTTTTAAATGGGATAATATTTGACGTGTATGTTGGGAATGGCTAAAAATTGAGGTTTCACAATGTCAAACCGTTCAACAAATAGGAAAATGAAATAAAAAAATACTTCTTCACACGCTAAAACAATATCGAAAAAATTGATTTTTAAATCCATTCGACCATTATTCACAGGGGTTACCATGATGAAAATTGACTTTTTAGCCGTTTCCAACATGCATGTCAAATATTAGCCAATTTGAAAAATTTCATATTTTTATCTCAAAATGGTTCATTTCCATAGGTGTTACCCTTTGGAAATCGACAAATTTTGGGGTGAAAATTAAAAACTTTTAAATGGGATAATATTTTTACGTGTATGTTGGGAATGGCTAAAAATTGATGTTTCACCATGTTAAACCGTTAAACAAATAGGCAAATGAAATAAAAAAATATTTTTTCACAACCTAAAACAATATCTAGTAAAATTGATTTTGAAATCCATTCGACCATAATTCATAACGGTTACTATGATGAAAATTGACTTTTTAGCCATTTCCAACATGCATGTCATATATTAGCCAATTTGAAAATTTTCATATTTTTATCTCAAAATGGTTCATTTCCATAGGACCCATTGGAAATCCACAAATTTTGGGGTGAAAATTAAAAACTCTTAAATGGGATAATATTTCTACGTGTATGTTGGGAATGGCTAAAAATTGATGTTTCACCATGTCAAACCGTTCAACAAATAGGAAAATGAAATAAAAAAATACTTCTTCACACGCTAAAACAATATCGAAAAAATTGATTTTTAAATCCATTCGACCATTATTCACAGGGGTTACCATGATGAAAATTGACTTTTTAGCCGTTTCCAACATGCATGTCAAATATTAGCCAATTTGAAAAATTTCATATTTTTATCTCAAAATGGTTCATTTCCATAGGTGTTACCCTTTGGAAATCGACAAATTTTGGGGTGAAAATTAAAAACTTTGAAATGGGATAATATTTTTACGTGTATGTTGGGAATGGCTAAAAATTGATGTTTCACCATGTTAAACCGTTAAACAAATAGGCAAATGAAATAAAAAAATATTTTTTCACAACCTAAAACAATATCTAGTAAAATTGATTTTGAAATCCATTCGACCATAATTCATAACGGTTACTATGATGAAAATTGACTTTTTAGCCATTTCCAACATGCATGTCATATATTAGCCAATTTGAAAATTTTCATATTTTTATCTCAAAATGGTTCATTTCCATAGGACCCATTGGAAATCCACAAATTTTGGGGGTGAAAATTAAAAACTCTTAAATGGGATAATATTTCTACGTGTATGTTGGGAATGGCTAAAAATTGATGTTTCACCATGTCAAACCGTTCAACAAATAGGAAAATGAAATAAAAAAATACTTCTTCACACGCTAAAACAATATCGAATAAAATTGATTTTGAAATCCATTCGACCATTATTCACAAGGGTTACCATGATCAAAATTGACTTTTTAGCCGTTTCCAACATGCATGTCATATATTCGCCAATTTGAAAATTTTCATATTTTTATCTCAAAATGGTTCATTTCCATAGGTGTTACCCTTTAATAATCGACAAATTTTGGGGTGAAAATTAAAAACTTTTAAATGGGATAATATTTTACGTGTATGTTGGGAATGGCTAAAAATTGATGTTTCACCATGTTAAACCGTTCAACAAATAGGCAAATGAAATAAAAACATATTTTTTCACACGCTAAAACAATATCGAGTAAAATTGATTTTGAAATCCATTCGACCATTATTCATAAGGGTTACCATGATGAAAATTGACTTTTTAGCCATTTCCAACATGCATGTCATATCTTAGCCGATTTGAAAATTTTCATATTTATATCTCAAAATGGTTCATATCAATAGGTTAACCCTTTTGGAAATCGACCAATTTTGGGGTGAAAATTATAAACTTTTAAATGGGATAATATTTGACGTGTATGTTGGGAATGGCTAAAAATTGAGGTTTCACCATGTCAAACCGTTCAATAAATAGGCAAATGAAATAAAAAAATACTTCTTCACACGCTAAAACAATATCGAATAAAATTGATTTTGAAATCCATTCGTCCATTATTCACAGGGGTTACCATGATGAAAATTGACTTTTTAGCCGTTTCCAACATGCATGTCATATATTAGCCAATTTGAAAATTTTCATATTTTTATCTTAAAATGGTTCATTTCCATATGTGCTTCAGAAAGATTTTTTCAGTATTTTCTTTTGATGACCTGGTCGAGGGAGCACGATACATTGGTGTAAAAGATTGAGTGGGATCTGTGAGGTTTATAGTATGAGCTCATGACGGCTAGGAGGAAAGTTCCAATGCCCATTATTAAATCGCTTATGTTAGCATGGTCCGGGAGATCTCTTTCCCTTAGAACAGTGACCTCGTACCTGTAGGTGATCTGTAGGGACTTAACTTCTAGTCGGAATTTATACTTCTGTCCCAGTTATATCCATTTTGTAGCTAATCCGCCTCTGAGACAGCCGACACACCTATCACGCCTATAAGCCCGGGGTATTCAAACCACTATTGAAAGCCATGCGGGGATAGCCAAGCCAAGGTTGCTTTATCAGATGGCTGGTTGAGTTCTTTCCAGAAGGGCTTCATGATCTCACTAAGCATATAACCGAGTTCTTCTTCTTCTAAAAAGAAAGAAATACTAGGAGAAAAAATCTTTAACGCGACTCAGTTCCTAGGGTTAAACATGCCTCTTTGACTTAAACCACGACTCGGGGTCGCTCTCTCCCACGTTTCCTCTCCAGACCCCTAGGTCTTTACCTAATTATGTATGGAAGAGGGGGTGAGTTCATATTAAGCTGTCAAGGCGGTCGAAGAAGGCCACAAGTGGAAGCAACCGACGCTTTGGTCATTCAGTTGACTCCTTACTGCCAATCCATGCTTGCTGTCATGCTAGAAAAAGCTGGGGTTTTGGCCGAATTTACCTACTATTGGATTTGAACCAATGACTCTTGCCGTATGAAAGCGATACTCTAACCGCTAAGTCAAGTAGGTCAAGCTGAGTCAAGTCAGAGAAAATAAAATAGACCCCTATAGGAGAATGTCATGCAACCAGAGTTCCCAACCTATACAACGGAGGGGTGGAGCGCTAAGAAATAGAATGTGTTATCAATATACGAAATGAAGTAGTGGCTAGCACGCTAAGATAAACCACTTGGAGAACGTGGAGCCTTTCTTTGTCAGTCGTTTGTCTAAATATAAGTGGATTCCAATTCATGAGGTCGTTCTCCACTGCATTGGTGTTTTCACTCCCCACACTCCACCATAACAAAATGTTTCCACTATATCTCTCAGAAGTAGTCAAAAGAAGTACATCGGGCTTTAGGGAAAAATAACCCATGGTAAGCAAAAATTAACAAAGAACCAGGGTATACAACAATTGATCAATTCATTCGACAAGATCTGGGCGGATTCGACCAGGATGAATGGGATTGGTCTAACCTCTCGCTCGGATGTAAGACACCCACCGCCGACAGATGTCCCATGCCACGTTTAGTGAATAGCTATGCCCAAGAATGAATTGTGATATAGCGCCGAATAAGCCGTAACTCTCTTCCCGAATCTGAAATCTATAAAGGACTTTAGGGGAGAGAAAATAGGGGGCCCTCCATCATACATCATACTGCCTCGTGATGACTGCACATTACATCATAGAAGTATAACCAAATGAAGGCGAAAACCCCTTGTATAGGTTGGGTGGTCCTGCCCTGCAAGAAAAGGCCCCTTACTATATAGATAGGGCGTTAGCGCTTTCTTTTTCAATAATGACATTTAGGCTTTACTAATAACATAGAAAGGGCTTTTTCAGCGTACTCTGCTATAGTGGACCGTTAACAGGGTGGCGCGGTTTATGGGCTTGAAGGACTTAGCGCCGTGACAAGTGATATCAGAGCCAAATGTTAGTCCAAGCCATGACTAGTGGGAAGAACCCGTAGGTTAGGGCCGTTGAAGAGGCACGACGGAGATGGTTCGCATCAATTGAAATCTAAGGCATTCGTTGGCATCCGAGATGCAAGAATCAAAGACTTTTTGGATATGGAGCGGCTTGTCGGACTTCGTCCGAGGAGGCATAGGTGAATACGGCTGTCATGTATCTTGATGGTTCAGCCAAGTTCTGGTGGCGGACCAAAAGACGTAAAGAACGCGGGGAGTGAGGTGCAAATAGATCCATTTTGAAGACGACTTCGGGCGAATGGAATGGAGGGTTCTCCGCCAGGTTGTGGTCTGACATGTTGATGAGCCTGAAGCAAACAGGCCCCATGTTGATCTTTGCTTGGGCCGGCTCTGAGGAAATAAGTAGCTCGCCCGATCCAGAATAGGGTCTTTCTATCCTACGAAGTAACTCGATTGAGTTGGAGAGAATAGGAAGCCCTGAGATTGATAGAGCGATAGCCACTTCGGATGCCTCGATTTCTGCCCTTATTGATGACGACACTGGGAGTTGGAATGAGGAGTTGATTTCATCTATTTTTCCTGCCTGCGATTGAGTTGGTCCCCTTGATCGCCAGATTTGGAGTGGCACTAGAGATGGGGTGTACTCTGTGAAGAGTGTCAATTTCCAGGCTATACAGGTGTTTTGGCAACGCCAAGGGGGTGTGGGTTCTTCTTCAGGGACGCCTTTGCCAAGTGTGTGGAGTACGTTCTGGAAGTTGGTGACTCCCCTTAAGGTTAAGTTATTTCTTTGGCGATTTCTTCATAGTGCCCTCCCGACAAAATTGGGTCTGATGCAGTGTGGAATGGAGTCTAATCTGTTACATTCTTTCTGTGGTCTTGATGAGGTTTCAGAGAATCTACTCTTTACGTTATTGTGAATGGGTGCAGGGCTTTTGGTTTGCAGGTCCCTTGTCACTTTGTGTGCGTGGTCTGGTTGCCCAAGACCCTATATCGTGGTTTTCATGGCTTCATGATGTTCTCCATGTTGATCATATAGAGGTATGGGCAATGCTGATTTGGGCTTTGTGGTTTCGTCGAAATTAGTATATATTCCAGTCTCGGATGATGTTTGTGGGTAAAACGGTTTGTTATGCTTTGAAGCTTTTGGATGATTATCGAGCAGCTCATGCTCAGGATCAGTTACCACTTGTGCCTTGTCCAGTTTCCCCTGGCTCCCCTTCCTATTCGTGTGGTGAAGCTTAATTGTGATGCTGCCGTCTTTAGAGCTTACATGTGTGGTTTTGGTTGTGGTATCCTTATATCATATAAGTTGAAAGTCTCCCATGAACGGAACCATTATTAATGTAGTTGGTGAACTTGATATTGAGGAAGAATGCATCATGCTTTACTCCCATATTTCTTTCACTAGTCATGTCCCTACCTTGACTGCGACCCTGAAGGGAAGGAATAGATCTTCGTAAAGTAGGTTATTATATGAAAAACTGAAGCAGTTAATTCACTGATGGCTCTTAAAAGGGTGCTCTTCTATCTTTTGAAAACCCAGGTCTCCCCGTCTTGAAATGGCATGTGTAGCTCCATAAAAAGAAAGAGTCCTCCCCGAGAATAGTTCTTTGCCTTAAATTCAAATAAGCTCTACGTCGACCTTCATATCTCCTTCATTCACTTTAATTGGTCCTAGGGGACGGGCATGCGATAAACCCATAAAGAGTGCTGCCTTAGAGTAAGAACTTTCCATTGAAGAGGAACAGACAACTACTTCGAGTATGTGTTGTTAGATTCAACCATTGAATCTAAATATGGAGTAATAGGTTCTTCTTTCCTTTCTTAAAGGTAAGCTTCAATATGTTATGGGTAACTATCCTAAACTGGTTCATCAACCGGATTGTAAATTATTTTTGGCTTTATTAGTTATAAGTGGATCTTATTCACATACATCTAGTGGAAGTAGAACCGTGTCTGGAGATGTATCAAAGGAAGAAAAAGAAGAGAATATTCCCAGCTCTATACCATAAGAAAGGGCAGCTTGAATCGGAGAAAGGAAGGCCTAGTTTTAGCGCTTGCAGACTACTAGTGTTGATATGAAAATAGAGTTAACTGGGGAAATGTCCCATCCACCAAGGTGCAAGATCCATGGTGCATGGTGGAAGTGTATCATACCAAGGTCAAATGTGCATAAGGAATGATGGAAATACACCATGCCATAATGTACGGTGCATGGTGAATAGCGGAAATACATCATTCTAATGTGCAAGGTGCATAGTGGAAGTGCACTAAATTGAGGTGAAAAGTACTAGGTGGATGGTGGGAGTTTGCTTTACCGAGATGCACTGTACATAGTGCAATTGCAGTATAGTAAGGTACATGGTGCAAATTGCATGGTGGAAGTACAAACTAAAAAGGTGCACTACGCATAATAGAAATGCACTGTACTAAACTGCACTATCCATGGTGTATGGAGTAAATGCATCATACCTAGGTGAATTGCGCATAATGTATGATGGAAGTGCACCATACCATAATGTACGGTGCATGGTGAATGGCGAAACTACATCATTCTAATTTGCAAGATGCATATTCAAAGTCAATCGTACTAAGGTGCAAAGTACAAGCTGGATGCTAGGAGGGCAATATACAAATATGCACTGTAGATAGTAGAATTGCACTATAGCAAGGTAAACGGTGGATATTGCATGGTGGAAGTACAAACTACAAAGGTGCACAACGCAGAGTGGAAATGCAATGTACTACGGTGCACAATCCATGGTGCAAGGTGGAAGCCCATATGACCATGATTAATAGTGCATAACGCATGATGGAAGTTCACCATACCATAGTTCATGGTGCATGTTGAATGGCGGAAATCTATCATTGTAATGTGCAAGGGGCATAGTGGAAGTTTACCGTACTACGGTGAAAAGTACAAGGTGGATGGTGGGAGTGCACTATACCAATATGCGTTGTACATAGTGGAATTGCACAATAGTAAGTTACACGGTCCATATTTCATGGTAGAAGTACAAAATACAAAGGTGCACTGCGCATAGTGGAAATGCACTAAACTACGGTGCAAGATCCATAATGCATGATGGAGATGCAACGTATCAAGGTAAACTAAGCATAATGCATGATAGAAGTGCATAATACCATAGTACATGGTGCATTCTTAATGATGGAACTACATCATTCTAATTTTCCAGGTGCATAGTGGAAGTGCATCGTACTAAGGTGCCAAGCGCAAGGTGGATGGAAGGAGTGTACTATATACCAAGGTGCACTGTACAAATTGGAATTTCAATATACCAAGGAGCACGGTGCATATTGCATGGCAGAAGTGCAAAATACAAAGGTGCACTGTGCGTAGTGGAAATGCACTATACCAAGGTGCAAGATCCATGGTGCATGATGGAAGTGCATCATACCAAGGTCAAATGTGCATAAGGCATGATGGACGGTGCATATTGCATGGCAGAAGTGCAAAATACAAAGGTGCACTGTGCATAGTGGAAATGCACTATACCAAGGTGCAAGATCCATGGTGCATGATGGAAGTGCATCATACCAAGGTCAAATGTGCATAAGGCATGATGGAAATACACCAGGCCATAATGTACGGTGCATGGTGAATAGCGGAAATACATCATTCTAATGTGCAAGGTGCATAGTGGAAATGCATTAAATTGAGGTGAAAAGTACTAGGTGGATGGTGGGAGTTTGCTTTACCGAGATGCACTGTACATAGTGCAATTGCAGTATAGTAAGGTACATGGTGCAAATTGCATGGTGCAAGTACAAACTAAAAAGGTGCACTGCGCATAGTAGAAATGCACTGTACTAAGGTGCACAATCCATGGTCTATGGTGGAAGTGCATCATACCTAGGTTAATTGTGCATAATGAATGATGGATGTGCACCATACCAAAATGTACGGTGCATGGTGAATGGAAGAATTACATAATTCTAAGTTGCAAGGTGCATATTGGAAGTCCACCGTACTAACGTGCAAAGTACAAGCTGGATGCCAGGAGGGCAATATACAATTTTGCACTATGCATACTAGAATTGCACTATACCAAGGTAAACGGTGGGTATTGCATGGTGGAAGTACAAACTACAAAGGTGCACAGCGCAAAGTGGAAATGCATTGTACTAAGATGCACAATCCATGGTGCAAGGTGGAAGCGCATCTTACCAAGATCAATTGTGCATAACGCATTATGGAAGTTCACCATACCATAGATCATGGTGCATGTTGAATGGTGGAACTATATCATTGTAATGTGCAAGGACCATAGTGGAAGTTTACCGTATTAAGGTGAAAAGTACAAGGTGGATCGTGGGAGTGCACTATACCAATATGTGATGTACATAGTGGAATTGTACAATAGTAAGGTACATGGTGCATATTTCATGGTAGAAGTACAAAATACAAAGGTGCCATGCGTATTGTGGAAATCCACTAAACTAAGGTGGTTGATCCATAATGCACGGTGGAAGTGCATCGTATCAAGGTAAACTAACCATAGTACACGGTGCGTGGTGAATGATGGAACTACATCATTCTAATTTTCCAGGTGCATAGGGGGAGTGCA
Source organism: Linum usitatissimum (assembly GCA_030674075.2). Lineage (NCBI taxonomy): Eukaryota > Viridiplantae > Streptophyta > Magnoliopsida > Malpighiales > Linaceae > Linum > Linum usitatissimum. Next base: position 171,864 of record JAUJYP020000612.1, on the reverse strand, counting down.
TCGTACTAAGGTGTCAAGCGCAAGGTGGATAGAAGGAGTGGACTATACCAAGGTGCACTGTACAAAGTGGAATTTCAATATACCAAGGAGCACAGTGCATATTGCATGGCAGAAGTACTAAATATAAAGGTGCACTGTGCATAGTGGAAATGCACTATACCAAGGTGCAAGATCCATGGTGCATGGTGGATGTGCATCGTACCAAGGTCAAATGTGCATAATGCATGATGGAAGTGCACCATACCATAATGTACGGTGCATGGTGAATGGCGGAACTACATCATTGTACTGTGCAAGGTGCATAGTGGAAGTGCATCGTATTGAGGTGAAAAGTACTATGTGGATGGTTGGAGTTCGCTTTACCAAGATGCACTGTACGTAGTGCAATTGCAGTATAGTAAGGTACATGATGCATATTGCATGGTGGAAGTACAAACTAAACAAGTGCACTGCGCATAGTAGAAATGCACTGTACTAAAGTGCACAATCCATGGTGTATGGTGGAAGTGCATCAAACCTAGGTCAATTGTGCATAATGCATGATGGAAGTGCACCATACCATAATGTACGGTGGTGCATGGTGAATGGTGGAATTACATAATTCTAATTTGCAAGGTGGATATTGGAAGTCCACCGTACTGAGGTGCAAAGTACAAGCTGGATGCTAGGAGGGCAATATACAAAATTGCATTGTGCATAGTAGAATTGCACTATACCAAGTTAAACGGTGGATATTGAATGGTGGAAGTACAAACTACAAAGGTTCATAACGCAGAGTTGACAGGCACTATACGAAGATGCACAATCCATGGTGCAAGGTGGAAGCGCATCTTACCAAGATCAATTGTGCATAACGCATGATGGAAGTTCACCATACCATAGTTCATGGTTCATGTTGAATGGTGGAACGATATCATTGTAATGTCCAAGGTGCATAGCGGAAGTTTACCGTACTAAGGTGAAAAGTACAAGGTGGATGGTGGGAGTGCACTATACCAATATGCGCTCTACATAGTGGAATTGCACAATAGTAAGGTACACGGTGCATATTTCATGGTAGAAGTACAAAATACAAAGGTGCACTGCGTATAGTGGAAATGCACTAAACTAAGGTGCAAGATCCATAATGCATGGTGGAGATGCATCGTATCAAGGTAAACTATGCATAATGCATGATAGAACTGCACAATACTGCAGTACACGTTGCATGGTGAATCATGGAACTACATCATCCTAATTTTCCAGGAGCATAGTGGAAGGTGCCAAGCGCAAGGTGTATGGAAGGAGTGTACTATACCAAGGTTCACTGTACAAAGTGGAATGTCAATATACGGAGGAGCACAGTGCATATTGCATGGCAGAAGTACAAAATACAAAGGTGCACTGAGCATAGTGGAAATGCATTATACCAAGGTGCAAGATTCATGGTGCATGGTGGAAGTGCATCTTTCTAAGGTCAAATGTACATAATGCATGATTGAAGTGCACCATAGCATAATGTACGGTGCATGGTGAATGGTGGAACTACATCATTGTAATGTGCAAGGTGCAAAGTGGAAGTGCACCGTATTGAGGTTAAAAGTACTAGGTGGATGGTGGGAGTTCGCTTTACCAAGATGCACTGTACATAGTGCAATTGGAGATAGTAAGGTACATGGTGCATATTGCATGGTGGAAGTCCAAACTAAAAAGGTGCACTGCGCATAGTTGAAATTCACTGTACTAAGGTGCACAATCCATAGTGTATGGTGGAAGTACATCGTACCTAGGTCAATTGTGCATAATGCATGATGGAAGTGCACCATACCATAATGTACGGTGCATGGTGAATGGTGGAATTACATAATTCTAATTTGCAAGGTGGATATTGGAAGTCCACCGAACTAAGGTGCAAAGTACAAGCTGGATGCTAGGAGGGTAATATACAAAATTGCACTTTGCATAGTTGAATTGCACTATAACAAGGTAAACGGTTGATATTGCATGGTGGAAGTACAAACTACAGAGGTGCACAGCGCAGAGTGGAAATACACTATACTAAGGTGCACAATCCATGGTGCAAGGTATAAGGGCACCTTACCAAGATCAATTTTGTATAATGCATGATTGATGTTCACCATACCATAGGTCATGGTGCATGTTGAGTGGTGGAACTATATCATTCTAATGTCCAAGGTGCATAGTGGAAGTTTACCGTACTAAGGTGAAAAGTACAAGGTGGATGGTGGGAGTGCACTATACCAATATGCGTTGTACATTGTGGAATTGCACAATAGTAAGGTACACAATGCATATTTCATGGTAGAAGTACAAAATACAAAGGTGCACTACGTATAGTGGAAATCCACTAAACTAAGGTGCAAGATCCATAATGCATGGTGGAGATGCATCGTATCAAGGTAAACTATGCATAATGCATGATAGAAGTGCACAATACTACAGTACACGTTGCATGGTGAATGATGGAACTACATCATTCTAATTTTCCAGGAGCATAGTGGAAGTGCATCGTACTAAGGTGCCAAGCGCAAGGTGGATGGAAGGAGTGTACTATATACCAAGGTTCACTGTACAAAGTGGAATGTCAATATACGGAGGAGCACAGTGCATATTGCATGGTGGAAGTCCAAACTAAAAAGGTGCACTGCGCATAGTTGAAATGCACTGTACTAAGGTGCACAATCCATAGTGTATGGTGGAAGTGCATCGTACCTAGTTCAATTGTGCATAATGCATGATGGAAGTGCACCATACCATAGTGTATGGTGCATGGTGAATGGTGGAACTACATCATTGTAATGTGCAAGGTGCAAAGTGGAAGTCCACCGTATTGAGGTTAAAAGTACTACATGGATGGTGGGAGTTCGCTTTACTAAGATGCACTGTACATAGTGCAATTGGAGATAGTAAGGTACATGGTGCATATTGCATGGTGGAAGTCCAAACTAAAAAGGTGCACTACGCATAGTTGAAATGCACGGTACTTAGGTGCACAATCCATAGTGTATGGTGGAAGTGCATCGTACCAAGGTCAATTGTGCATAATGCATGATGGAAGTGCACCATACCATAATGTACGATGCATGGTGAATGGCGGAATTACATAATTCTAATTTGCAAGGTGGATATTGCAAGTCCACCGTACTAAGGTGCAAAGTACCAGTTGGATGCTAGGAGGGCAATATACAAAATTGCACTGTGCATAGTAGAATTGCACTATACCAAGGTAAACAGTGGATATTGCATGGTGGAAGTACAAACTACAAAGGTGCATAGCGCAGAGTGGAAATACACTGTATTAAGGTGCACAATCCATGGTGCAAGGTGGAAGGGCACCTTACCGAGATCAATTTTGCATAATGCATGATGGATGTTCACCATACCATAGCTCATGGTGCATGTTGAATGGTGGAACTATATCATTCTAATGTCCAAGGTGCATAGTGGAAGTTTACTGTACTAAGGTGAAAAGTACAAGGTGGATGGTGCGAGTGCACTATACCAATATGCGTTGTACATAGTGGAATTGCACAATAGTAAGGTACACGATGAATATTTCATGATAGAAGTACAAAATACAAAGGTGCACTAAACTGAGGTGCAAGATCCATAATGCATGGTGGAGATGCATCGTATCAAGGTAAACTATGCATAATGCATGATAGAAGTGCACAATACTGCAGTACACGTTGCATGGTGAATGATGGAACTACATCATTCTAATTTTCCAGGAGCATAGTGGAAGTGCATCGTACTAAGGTGCCAAGCGGAAGGTGGATGGAAGGAGTGTACTATACCAAGGTTCACTGTACAAAGTGGAATGTCAATATACGGAGGAGCACAGTGCATATTGCATGGGAGAAGTACAAAATACAAAGGTGCACTGAGCATAGTGGAAATGCATTATACCAAGGTGCAAGATTCATGGTGCATGGTGGAAGTGCATCGTTCCAAGGTCAAATGTATATAATGCATGATTGAAGTACACCATACCATAATGTACGGTGCATGGTGAATGGTGGAACTACATCATTGTAATGTGCAAGGTGCAAAGTGGAATTGTACCGTATTGAGGTTAAAAGTACTAGGTGGATGGTGGTAGTGCGCTTTACCAAGATGCACTACACATAGTGCAATTGGAGATAGTAAGGTACATGGTGCATATTGCATGGTGGAAGTCGAAACTAAAAAGGTGCACTGCGCATAGTTGAACTGCACTGTACTAAGGTGCACAATCCAAAGTGTATGGTGGAAGTGCATTGTACCTAGGTCAATTGTGCATAATGCATGATGGAAGTGCATCATACCATAATGTACGGTGCATGGTGAATGGCGGAATTACATAATTCTAATTTGCAAGGTGGATATTGGAAGTCCATCGTACTAAGGTGCAAAGTACAAGCTGGATGCTAGGAGGGCAATATACAAAATTGCACTGTGTATAGTAGTAGAATTGCACTATACCAAGGGAAACGGTTGATATTGCATGGTGGAAGTACAAACAACAAAGGTGCACAGCGCAGAGTGGAAATACACTATACTAAGGTGCACAATCGATGGTGCAAGGTGGAAGGGCACCTTACCAAGATCAATTTTGCATAATGCATGATGGATGTTCACCATACCATAGGTCATGGTGCATGTTGAATGGTGGAACTATATCATTCTAATGTTCAAGGTGCATAGTGGAAGTTTACCGTACTAAGGTGAAAAGTACAAGGTGGATGGTGAGAGTGCACTATACCAATATGTGCTGTACATAGTGGAATTGCACAATAGTAAGGTACACGGTGCATATTTCATGGTAGAAGTACAAAATACAAAGGTGCACTGCGTATAGTGGAAATGCACTAAACTAAGGTGACAGATCCATAATGCATGGTGGAGATGCGTCGTATCAAGGTAAACTATGCATAATGCATGATAGAAGTGCACAATACTGCAGTACACGTTGCATGGTGAATGATGAAACTACATTATTCTAATTTTCCAGGAGCATAGTGGAAGTGCATCGTACTAACGTGCCAACCGCAAGGTGGATGGGAGGAGTGTACTATACCAAGGTTCACTGTACAAAGTGGAATGTCAATATACGGAGGAGCACAATGCATATTGCATGGGAGAAGTACAAAATACAAAGGTGCACTGAGTATAGTGGAAATGCATTATACCAAGGTGCAAGATTGATGGTGCATGGTGGAAGTGCATCGTTCCAATGTCAAATGTACATAATGCATGATTGAAGTGCACCATACCATAATGTACGGTGCATGGTGAATGGTGGAACTACATCATTGTAATGTGCAAGGTGCAAAGTGGAAGTGCACCGTATTGAGGTTAAAATTACTAGGTGGATGGTGGTAGTGCGCTTTACCAAGATGCACTGTACATAGTGCAATTGGAGATATTAAGGTACATGGTGCATATTGCATGGTGGAAGTCCAAACTAAAAAGGTGCAGTGCGCATAGTTGAAATGCACTGTACTAAGGTGCACAATCCATAGTGTATGGTGGAAGTGCATCGTACCTAGGTCAATTGTGCATAATGCATGATGGAAGTGCACCATACCATAATGTACGGTGTGAATGGCGGAATTACATAATTCTAATTTGCAAGGTGGATATTGGATGTCCATCGTACTAAGGTGCAAAGTACAAGCTGGATGCTAGGAGGGCAATATACAAAATTGCACTGTGTATAGTAGTAGAATTGCACTATACCAAGGTAAACGGTTGATATTGCATGGTGGAAGTACAAACAACAAAGGTGCACAGCGCCGAGTGGAAATACACTATACTAAGGTGCACAATCCATGGTGCAAGGTGGAAGGGCACCTTACCAAGATCAATTTTGCATAATGTATGATGGATGTTCACCATACCATAGGTCATGGTGCATGTTGAAAGGTGGAACTATATCATTCTAATGTTCAAGGTGCATAGTGGAAGTTTACCGTACTAAGGTGAAAAGTACAAGGTGGATGGTGAGAGTGCACTATACCAATATGTGTTGTACATAGTGGAATTGCACAATAGTAACGTACACGGTGCATATTTCATGGTAGAAGTATAAAATACAAAGGTGCACTGCGTATAGTGGAAATGCACTAAACTAAGGTGCAAGATCCATAAGCATGGTGGAGATGCATCGTATCAAGGTAAACTATGCATAATGCATGATAGAAGTGCACAATACTGCAGTACATGTTGCATGGTGAATGATGGAACTACATCATTCTAATTTTCCAGGAGCCTAGTGGAAGTGCATCGTACTAAGGTGCCAAGCGCAAGGTGGATGGGAGGAGTGTACTATACCAAGGTTCACTGTATAAAGTGGAATGTCAATATACGGAGGAGCACAGTGCATATTGCATGGCAGAAGTACAAAATACAAAGGTGCACTGAGCATAGTGGAAATACATTATACCAAGGTGCAAGATTCATGGTGCATGGTGGAAGTGCATCGTTCCAATGTCAAATGTACATAATGCATGATTGAAGTGCACCATACCACAATGTACGGTGCATGGTGAATGGTGGAACTACATCATTGTAATGTGCAAGGTGCAAAGTGGAAGTGCACCGTATTGAGGTTAAAATTACTAGGTGGATGGTGGGAGTTCGCTTTACCAAGATGCAATGTACATAATGCAATTAGAGATATTAAGGTACATGGTGCATATTGCATGGTGGAAGTCCAAACTAAAAAGGTGCAGTGCGCATAGTTGAAATGCTCTGTACTAAGGTGCACAATCCATAGTGTATGGTGGAAGTGCATCGTACCTAGGTCAATTGTGCATAATGCATGATGGAAGTGCACCATACCATAATGTACGGTGCATGGTGAATGGCGGAATTACATAATTCTAATTTGCAAGGTGGATATTGCAAGTCCACCGTACTAAGGTGCAAAGTACAAGCTGGATGCTAGGAGGGCAATATACAAAATTGCACTGTGTATAGTAGTAGAATTGCACTATACCAAGGTAAACGGTTGATATTGCATGGTGGAAGTACAAACAACAAAGGTGCACACCGCAGAGTGGAAATACACTATACTAAGGTGCACAATCCATGGTGCAAGGTGGAAGGGTACCTTACCAAGATCAATTTTGCATAATGCATGATGGATGTTCACCATACCATAGGTCATGGTGCATGTTGAAAGGTGGAACTATATCATTCTAATGTTCAAGGTGCATAGTGGAAGTTTACCGTACTAAGGTGAAAAGTTCAAGGTGGATGGTGAGAGTGCACTATACCAATATGTGTTGTACATAGTGGAATTGCACAATAGTAAGGTACACGGTGCATATTTCATTGTAGAAGTACAAAATACAAAGGTGCACTGCGTATAGTGGAAATGCACTAAACTAAGGTGCAAGATCCATAATGCATGGTGGAGATGCATCGTATCAAGGTAAACTATGCATAATGCATGATAGAAGTGCACAATACTGCAGTACACGTTGCATGGTGAATGATGGAACTACATCATCCTAATTTTCTAGGAGCCTAGTGGAAGTGCATCGTACTAAGGTGCCAATCGCAAGGTGGATGGAAGGAGTGTACTATACCAAGGTTCACTGTACAAAGTGGAATGTCAATATACGGAGGAGCACAGTGCATATTGCATGGCAGAAGTACAAAATACAAAGGTGCACTGAGCATAGTGGAAATGCATTATACCAAGGTGCAAGATTCATGGTGCATGGTGGAAGTGCATCATTCCAATGTCATATGTACATAATGCATAATTGAAGTGCACCATACCATAATGTACGGTGCATGGTGAATGGTGGAACTACATCATTATAATGTGCAAGGTGCAAAGTGGAAGTGCACCGTATTGTGGTTAAAATTACTAGGTGGATGGTGGGAGTGCGCTTTACCAAGATGCACTGTACTAGTGCAATTTGAGATAGTAAGGTACATGGTGCATATTGCATGGTGGAAGTCCAAACTAAAAAGGTGTACTGCGCATAGTTGAAATGCACTATACTAAGGTGCACAATCCATAGTGTATGGTGGAAGTGCATCGTACCTAGGTCAATTGTGCATAATGCATGATGGAAGTGCACCATACCATAATGTACGGTGCATGATGAATGGCGGAATTACATAATTCTAATTTGCAAGGTCGATATTGGAAGTCCACCGTACTAAGGTGCAAAGTACAAGCTGGATGCTAGGAGGGAAATATACAAAATTGCACTATACCAAGGTAAACGTTGGATATTGCATGGTGGAAGTACAAACTACAAAGGTGCATAACGCATAGTGGAAATACTCTGTACTAAGGTGCACAATCCATGGTGCAAGGTGGAAGGGCACCTTACCAAGATCAATTTTGCATAATGCATGATGGATGTTCACCATACCATAGGTCATGGTGCATGTTGAATGGTGGAACTATATCATTCTAATGTTCAAGGTGCATAGTGGATGTTTACCGTACTAATGTGAAAAGTACAAGGTGGATGGTGGGAGTGCACTATACCAATATGCGCTGTACATAGTGGAATTGCACAATAGTAAGGTACACAGTACATATTCCATGGTAGAAGTACAAAATACAAAGGTGCACTGCGTATAGTGGAAGTGCACTAAACTAAGGTGCAAGATCCATAATCCATGGTGGAAATGCATCGTATCAAGGTAAACTATGCATAATGCATGATAGAAATGCACAATACTGCAGTACACGTTGCACGGTGAATGATGGAACTACATCATTCTAATTATCCAGGAGCATAATGGAAGTGCATCGTACTAAAGTGCCAAGCGCAAGGTGGATGGAAGGAGTGTACTATACCAAGGTTCACTGTACAAAGTCGAATGCCAATATAAGGAGGAGCACAGTGCATATTGCATGGCAGAAGTACAAAATACAAAGGTGCACTGATCATAGTGGAAATGCATTATACCAAGGTGCAAGATTCATGGTGCATGGTGGAAGTGCATCGTTCCAAGGTCAAATGTACATAATGCATGATTGAAGTGCACCATACCATAATGTACGGTGCATGGTGAATGGTGGAACTACATCATTGTAATGTCCAACGTGCAAAGTAGAAGTGCACCGTATTGAGGTTAAAAGTACTAGGTGGATGGTGGGAGTTCTCTTTACCAAGATGCACTGTACATAGTGCAATTGGAGATAGTAAGGTACATGGTGCATATTGCATGGTGGAAGTCCAAACTAAAAAAGTGGACTGCGCATAGTTGAAATGCACTGTACTAAGGTGCACAATCCATAGTGTATGGTGGAAGTGCATCGTACCTTGGTCAATTGTGCATAATGCATGATGGAAGTGCACCATACCATAATGATCGGTGCATGGTGAATGGCAGAATTAGAGTGGACTATACCAAGATGCACAGTACAGAGTGGAATTTCAATACACCATGGAGCGCGGTGCTTATTGCATGGCAGAAGTACAAAATACAAAGGTGTACTGTGCATACTGGAAGTGCACTATACCAAGGTGCAATATCCATGGTGCATGGTGGAAGTGCATCGTACCAAGGCCAAATGTGCATAATGCATGATGGAAGTGCACCATACCATAATGTACGGTGCTTGGTGAATGGCGGAACTACGTCATTCTAATGTGCATGGTGCGTAGTGGAAGGGCACCGTATTGAGGTTAAAAGTACTAGGTGGATGGTGGGAGTTCGCTTTACCAAGATGAACTATACATAGTGCAATTGCAGTATTGTAAGGTACATGGTGCAATATGACTTGGTGGAAGTACAAACTATAAAGGTACACTGCGCGTAGTAGTAATGCACTGTACTAAGGTGCACAATCCATGGTGTATGGTGGAAGTGCATCATACCTAGGTCAACTGTGCATAATGCATGGTGGAAGTGCATCATACCTAGGACAATTGTGCATAATCCATGATGGAAGTGCACCATACCATAATGTACGGTGCATGGTGGATGGCAGAATTGGAATGGACTATACCAAGGTGCACTGTACAAAGTGGAATTTCAATACACTGAGGAGAACAATGCATATTGCATGGCAGAAGTAAAAAATACAAAGGTGCTCTGTGCATAGTGGGAATGCACTATACCAAGGTGCAAGATCCATGGTGCATGGTGGACGTGCATCGTACCAAGGTCAAATGTGCATAATGCATGATGGAAGTGCACCATACCATAATGTACGGTGCATGGTGAATGGCAGAACGACATCATTCTAATGTGCAAGGTGCATAGTGAAAGTGCACCGTATTGAGGTTAAAAGTACTAGGTGGATGGTGGGAGTTCGCTTTATCAAGATGCACTATACATAGTGCAATTGCAGTATAGTAAGTTACATGGTGCATATTGCATGGTGCAAGTACAAACTACAAAGGTGCACTGCGCGTAGTAGTAATGCACTGTACTAAGGTGCACAGTCCATGGTCCATGGTGGAAGTGCATCATACCTAGGTCAATTGTGCATAATGCATGATGGAAGTGCACCATACCATAATGTACGGTGCATGTTGAATGGCGGAACTACATCATTCTAATGTGCAAGGTGCATAGAGGAAGTGCACCGTATTGAGGATAAAAGTATTAGGTGGATGGTGGGAGTTCGCTTTACCAAGATGCACTATACATACAGCAATTGCAGTATAGTAAGGTACATGGTGCATATTGCGTGGTGCAAGTACAAACTAAAAAGGTGCACTACGCGTAGTAGTAATGCACTGTACTAAGGTGCACAATCCATGGTCCATGGTGGAAGTGCATCATACCTAGGTCAATTGTGCATAATGCATGATGGAAGTGCACCTTACCATAATGATCGGTGCATGGTGAATGGCAGAATTAGAGTGGACTATACCAAGATGCACAGTACAGAGTGGAATGTCAATACACCATGGAGCGCGGTGATTATTGCATGGAAGAAGTACAAAATACAAAGGTGCACTGTGCATACTGGAAATGCACTATACCAAGGTGCAATATCCATTGTGCATGGTGGAAGTGCATCGTACCAAGGTCAAATGTGCATAATGCATGATGGAAGTGCACCATACCATAATGTACGGTGCATGTTGAACGGCGGAACTATATCATTCTAATGTGCATGGTGCATAGAGGAAGTGCACCGTATTGAGGATAAAAGTACTAGGTGGATGGTGGGAGTTCGCTTTACCAAGATGCATTATACATAGTGCAATTGCAGTATTGTAAGGTACATGGTGCATATTACTTGGTGGAAGTACAAACTAAAAAGGTGCACTGCACGTAGTAGTAAGGCACTGTACTAAAGTGCACAATCCATGGTGCAAGGTGGAAGTGCATCATCCCTAGGTCAAATGTGCATAATGCATGATGGAAGTGCACCATACCATAATGTACGGTGTATGTTGATTGGCGGAACTACATCATTCTAATGTGCAAGGTGCATAGAGGAAGTGCACCGTATTGAGGATAAAAGTACTAGGTGGATGGTGGGAGTTTGCTTTACCAAGATGCACTATTAATTGCAGTATAGTAAGGTACATGGTGCATATTGCATGGTGCAAGTACAAACTAAAAAGGTGCACTACGCGTAGTAGTAATGCACTGTACTAAGGTGCACAATCCATGGTGCATGGTGGAAGTGCATCATACCTAGGTCAATTGTGCATAATGCATGATGGAACTGCACTATACCATAATGTAAGGTGCACGGTGAATGGCAGAATTAGAGTGGACTATACCAATGCGTACTGTACAAAGTGGAATTTCAATACACTGAGGAGCACGGTGCATATTGCATGGCAGAAGTACAAAATACAAAGGTGCACTGTGCATAGTGGGAATGCACTATACCAAGGTGCAAGATCCATGGTGCATGGTGGACGTGCATCCTACCAAGGTCAAATGTGCATAATGCATGATGGAAGTGCACCATACCATAATGTACGGTGCATGGTGAATGGCAGAACTACATCATTCTAATCTGCAAGGTGCATAGTGAAAGTGCACCGTATTGAGGTTAAAAGTACTAGGTGGATGGTGGGAGTTCGCTTTACCAAGATGTACTATACATAGTGCAATTGCAGTATAGTAAGGTACATGGTGCATATTGCGTGGTGGAAGTACAAACTAAAAAGGTGCACTGCGCGTAGTAGTAATGCACTGTACTAAGGTGCACAATCCATGGTGTATGCTGGAAGTGCATCATACCTTGGTCAATTGTGCATAATGCATGATGGAAGTGCACCATACCATAATGTACGGTGCATGGTGAATGGTAGAATTAGAGTGGACTATACCAAGGTGCACTGTACAAAATGGAATTTAAATACACTAAGGAGCACAGTTCATATTGCATGTTAGAAGTACAAAATACAAAGGTGTACTGTGCATAGTGGAAATTGACTATACCAAGGTGCAAGATCCATGGTGCATGGTGGACGTGCATCGTTCCAAGGTCAAATGTGCATAATGCATGATTGAAGTGCACCATACCATAATGTAAGGTGCATGGTGAATGGAGGAACTACATCATTGTAATGTGCAAGGTGCAAAGTGGAAGTGCACCGTATTGAGGTTAAAATTACTAGGTGGATGGTGGGAGTTCGCTTTACAAAGATGCACTGTACATAGTGCAATTGGAGATAGTAAGGTACACGGTGCATATTGCATGGTGGAAGTCCAAACTAAAAAGGTGCACTGTGCATAGTGGAAATGCACTATACCAAGGTGCAAGATCTATGGTGTATGGTGGAAGTGCATCATACCTTGGTCAATTGTGCATAATGCATGATGGAAGTGCACCGTATTGAGGATAAAAGTACTAGGTGGATGGTGGGAGTTCGCTTTACCAAGATGCATTATACATAGTGCAATTGCAGTATAGTAAGGTACATGGTGCATATTACTTGGTGGAAGTACAAACTAAAAAGGTGCGATGCGCGTAGTACTAATGCACTGTACTAAGGTGCACAATCCATGGTGTATGGTGGAAGTGCATCATACCTAGGTCAAGCGTGCATAATGCATGATGGAAGTGCACCATACCATAATGTATGGTGCATGGTGGATGGCAGAATTAGAGTGGACTATACCAACGTGCACTGTACAAAGTGGAATTTCAATACATTGAGGAGCACAGTGCATATTGCATGGCAGAAGTAAAAAATACAAAGGTGCTCTGTGCATAGTGAAAATGCACTATATACCAATGTGCAAGATCCATGGTGCATGGTGGACGTGCGTCGTACCAAGGACAAATGTGCAGAATGCATGATGAAAGTGCACCATACCATAATGTACGGTGCATGGTGAATGGCGGAATTACATTTTTCTAATGTGTAAGGTGCGTAGTGGAAGTGCACCGTATTGAGGATAAAAGTACTAGGTGGATGGTGTTAGTTCGCTTTACCAAGATGCATTATACAGAGTGCAATTGCAGTATTGTAAGGTGCATGGTGCATATTACTTGGTGGAAGTACAAACTAAAAAGGTGCACTGCACGTAGTAGTAAGGCACTGTACTAAAGTGCACAATCCATGGTGCATGGTGGAAGTGCATCATCTCTAGGTCAAATGTGCATAATGCATGATGGAAGTGCACCATACCATAATGTACGGTGTATGTTGATTGGCGGAACTACATCATTCTAATGTGCAAGGTGCATAGAGGAAGTGCACCGTATTGAGGATAAAAGTACTAGGTGGATGGTGGGAGTTCGCTTTACCAAGATGCACTATACATACTGCAATTGCAGTATAGTAAGGTACATGGTGCATATTGCATGGTGCAAGTACAAACTAAAAAGGTGCACTACGCGTAGTAGTAATGCACTGTACTAAGGTGCACAATCCATGGTGCATGGTGGAAGTGCATCATACCTAGGTCAATTGTGCATAATGCATGATGGAACTGTACTATACCATAATGTAAGGTGCACGGTGAATGGCAGAATTAGAGTGGACTATACCAAGGCGTACTGTACAAAGTGGAATTTCAATACACTGAGGAGCATGGTGCATATTGCATGGCAGAAGTACAAAATACAAAGGTGCACTGTGCATAGTAGGAATGCACTATACCAAGGTGCAAGATCCATGGTGCATGGTGGACGTGCATCGTACCAAGGTCAAATGTGCATAATGCATGATGGAAGTGCACCATACCATAATGTACGGTGCATGGTGAATGGCAGAACTACATCATTCTAATGTGCAAGGTGCATAGTGAAAGTGCACCGTATTGAGGTTAAAAGTACTAGGTGGATGGTGGGAGTTCGCTTTACCAAGATGTACTATACATAGTGCAATTGCAGTATAGTAAGGTACATGGTGCATATTGCGTGGTGGAAGTACAAACTAAAAAGGTGCACTGTGCATAGTGGAAATGCACTATACCAAGGTGCAAGATCTATGGTGTATGGTGGAAGTGCATCATACCTTGGTCAATTGTGCATAATGCATGATGGAAGTGCACCGTATTGAGGATAAAAGTACAAGGTGGATGGTGGGAGTTCGCTTTACCAAGATGCATTATACATAGTGCAATTGCAGTATAGTAAGGTACATGGTGCATATTACTTGGTGGAAGTACAAACTAAAAAGGTGCGATGCGCGTAGTACTAATGCACTGTACTAAGGTGCACAATCCATGGTGTATGGTGGAAGTGCATCATACCTAGGTCAACTGTGCATAATGCATGATGGAAGTGCACCATACCATAATGTGTGGTGCATGGTGGATGGCAGAATTAGAGTGGACTATACCAACGTGCACTGTACAAAGTGGAATTTCAATACATTGAGGAGCACAGTGCATATTGCATGGCAGAACTAAAAAATACAAAGGTGCTCTGTGCATAGTGAAAATGCACTATACCAAGGTGCAAGATCCATGGTGCATGGTGGACGTGCGTCGTACCAAGGACAAATGTGCAGAATGCATGATGAAAGTGCACCATACCATAATGTACGGTGCATGGTGAATGGCGGAATTACATTTTTCTAATGTGCAAGGTGCGTAGTGGAAGTGCACCGTATTGAGGTTAAAAGTACTAGGTGGATGGTGGGAGAACGCTTTACCAAGATGCACTATACATAGTGCACTTACAGTATAGTAAGGTACATGGTGCATATTGCATGGTGGAAGTACAAACTAAAAAGGTGCACTGTACTGAGGTGCACAATCCATGGTGTATGGAGGAATTGCATCATACCTAGGTCAATTGTGTATAATACATGATGGAATTGCACCGTACCATAATGTACGGTACATGATGAATGGCAGAATTAGAGTGGACTATACCAAGGTGCACTGTATAAAGTGGAATTTCAGTACACCAAGGAGCACCGTGCATATAGCATGACAGAAGTACAAAATACAAAGGTGCACTGTGCATAGAGGAAATGCAATATACCAAGGTGCAATATCCATTGTGCATGGTAGAAGTGCATTGTACCTAGGTCAAATGTGCATAATGCAAGATGGATGTGCACCATACCATAATGTACGGTGCAAGGTGAATGGCGGAACTACATCATTCTAATGTGCAAAGTGCATAGAGGAAGTGCACCGTATTGAGGATAAAAGTACTAGGAGGATGGTGGGAGTTCGCTTTACAAAGATGCACTATACATAGTGCAATTGCAGTATAGTAAGGTACATGGTGCATATTGCATGGTGCAAGTACAAACTAAAAAGGTGCACTGCGCGTAGTAGTAATGCATTGTACTAAGGTGCACAATCCATGGTGTATGGTGGAAGTGCATCATACCTAGGTCAATTGTGCATAATGCAAGATGGAAGTGCACCATACCATAATGTACGGTGCATGGTGATTGGCAGAATTAGAGTGGACTATACCAAGGTGCACTGTACAAAGTGGAATTTTAATACACTGAGGAGCACGGTGCATATTGCATGCCAGAAGTACAAAATTCAAAGGTGCACTGTGCATAGTGGGAATGCACTATACCAAGGTGCAAGATCCATGGTGCATGGTGGACGTGCATCGTACCAAGGTCAAATGTGCATAATGCATGATGGAAGTGCAGCATACCATAATGTACGGTGCATGTTGAATGGCGGAACTTCATCATTCTAATGTGCAAGGTGCATAGTGGAAGTGCACCGTATTGAGGATAAAAGTACTAGGTGGATGGTGGGAGTTCGCTTGACAAAGATGCACTATACATACTGCAATTGCAGTATAGTAAGGTACATGGTGCATATTGCATGGTGCAAGTACAAACTAAAAAGGTGCACTGCGCGTAGTAGTAATGCACTGTACTAAGGTGCACATTCCATGGTGTATGGTGGAAGTGCATCATACCTAGGTCAATTGTGCATAATGCAAGATGGAAGTGCACAATACCATAATGTACGGTGCATGGTGATTGGCAGAATTAGAGTGGACTATACCAAGGTGCACTGTACAAAGTGGAATTTTAATACACTGAGGAGCACGGTGCATATTGCATGCCAGAAGTAGAAAATACAAAGGTGCACTGTGCATAGTGGGAATGCACTATACCAAGGTGCAAGATCCATGGTGCATGGTGGACGTGCATCGTACCAAGGTCAAATGTGCATAATGCATGATGGAAGTGCAGCATACCATAATGTAAGGTGCATGGTGAATGGAGGAACTACATCATTGTAATGTGCAAGGTGCAAAGTGGAAGTGCACCGTATTGAGGTTAAAATTACTAGGTGGATGGTGGGAGTTCGCTTTACCAAGATGCACTATACATACTGCAATTGCAGTATAGTAAGGTACATGGTGCATATTGCATGGTGCAAGTACAAACTACAAAGGTGCACTGCGCGTAGTAGTAATGCACTGTACTAAGGTGCACAATCCATGGTGCATGGTGGAAGTGCATCATACCTAGGTCAATTGTGCATAATGCATGATGGAAGGGCACCATACCATAATGAACGGTGCATGGTGAATGGCAGAATTAGAGTGGACTATACCAAGATGCACAGTATAGAGTGGAATTTCAATACACCATGGAGCGCGGTGCTTATTCCATGGCAGAAGTACAAAATACAAAGGTGGACTGTGCATAGTGGAAATGCACTATACCAAGGTGCAATATCCATGGTGCATGGTGGAAGTGCATCGTACCAAAGTCAAATGTGCATAATGCATGATGGAAGTGCACCATACCATAATGTACGGTGCATGGTGAATGGCGGAACTATATCATTCTAATGTGCAAAGTAAATAGAGGAAGTGCACCGTATTGAGGATAAAAGTCTTAGGAGGATGGTGGGAGTTCGCTTTACCAACATGCACTTTACATACTGCAATTGCAGTACAGTAAGGTACATGGTGCATATTGCGTGGTGCAAGTACAAACTAAAAAGGTGCACTGCGCGTAGTAGTAATGCACTGTCCTAAGGTGCACAATCCATGGTGCATGGTGGAAGTGCATCATACCTAGGTCAATTGTGCATAATACATGATGCAAGTGCACCATACCATAATGTACGGTGCAAGGAAGTGCACCATACCATAATGTACGGTGCATGTTGATTGGCGGAACTACATCTTTCTAATGTGCAAGGTGCATAGTGGAAGTGCACCGTATTGAGGATAAAAGTACTAGGTGGATGGTGGAAGTTCGCTTTACCATGATGCACTATACATACTGCAATTGCAGTATAGTAAGGTACATGGTGCATATTGCATGGTGCAAGTACAAACTAAAAAGGTGCACTGCGCATAGTAGTAATGCACTGTACTAAGGTGCACAATCCATGGTGCATGGTGGAAGTGCATCATACCTAGGTCAATTGTGCATAATGCATGATGGAAGTGCACCATACCATAATGTACGGTGCATGGTGAATGGCGGAACTACATCTTTCTAATGTGCAAGGTGCGTAGTGGAAGTGCATCGTATTGAGGTTAAAAGTACTAGGTGAATGGTGGGAGTTCGCTTTATCAAGATGCACTATATAAAGTGCAATTGCAGTATAGTAAGGTAAATGGTGCATATTGCATGGTGGAAGTACAAACGAAAAAGGTGCACTGCGCATAGTAGTAATGCACTGTACTAAGGTGCACAATCCATGGTGCATGGTGGAAGTGCATCATACCTAGGTCAATTGTGCATAATGCATGATGGAAATGCACCATACCATAATGTACGGTGCATGGGGAATGGCAGAATTAGAGTGGACTATACCAAGGTGCACTGACAAAGTGGAATTTCAATACACTGAGGAGCACGGTGCATATTGCATGGCAGAAGTACAAAATACAAAGGTGCACTGTGCATAGTGGGAATGCATTATACCAAGGTGCAAGTTCCATGGTGCATGGTGGACGTGCATCGTACCCAAGTCAAATGTGCATAATGCATGATGGAAGTGCACCATAGCATAATGTACGGTGCATGGTGAATGGCGGAACTACATCATTCTAATGTGCAAGGTGCGTAGTGGAAGTGCACCGTAATGAGGTTAAAAGTACTAGGTGGATTGTGGGAGTTCGCTTTTCCAAGATGCACTATACATAGTGCAATTGCAGTATAGTAAGGTACATGGTGCATATTGCGTGGTGCAAGTATAAACTAAAAACGTGCACTGCGCATAGTAGTAATGCACTGTACTAAGGTGCACAATCCATGGTGCATGGTGGAAGTGCATCATACCTAGGTCAATTGTGCATAATGCATGATGGAAGTGCACCATACCATAATGTACGGTGCATGGTGAATGGCGGAACTACATCTTTCTAATGTGCAAGGTGCGTAGTGGAAGTGCATCGTATTGAGGGTAAAAGTACTAGGTGAATGGTGGGAGTTCGCTTTATCAAGATGCACTATACAAAGTGCAATTGCAGTATAGTAAGGTAAATGGTGCATATTGCATGGTGGAAGTACAAACGAAAAAGGTGCACTGCGCATAGTAGTAATGCACTGTACTAAGGTGCACAATCCATGGTGTATGGTGGAAGTGCATCATACCTAGGTCAATTGTGCATAATACATGATGGATGTGTACCGTACCATAATGTTCGGTACATGATGAATGGCAGAATTAGAGTGAACTATACCAAGGTGCACTGTACAAAGTGGAACTTCAGTACACCAAGGAGCACGGTGCATATTGCGTGGCAGAAGTACAAAATACAAAGGTCCACTGTGCATAGTGGAAATGCATTATACCAAGGTGCAATATCTATGGTGCATGGTGGAAGTGCATCGTACCAAGGTCAAATGTGCATAATGCATGATGGAAGTGCACCATCCCATAATGTATGGTGCATGGTGAATGGCGAAACTACATCATTCTAATGTGCAAGGTGCGTAGTGGAAGTGCACCGTATTGAGGTTAAAAGTACTAGGTGGATTGTGGGAGTTCGCTTTTCCAAGATGCACTATACATAGTGCAATTGCAGTATAGTAAGGTACATGGTGCATATTGTGTGGTGCAAGTATAAACTAAAAACGTGCACTGCGCATAGTAGTAATGCACTTGTACTAAGGTGCACATCCATGGTGCATGGTTGAAGTGCATCATTCCTAGGTCAATTGTGCATAATGAATGATGGAAGTGCACCATACCATAATGTACGGTGCATGGTGAATGGCGGAACTAAATCATTCTAATTTGCAAGGTGCGTAGTGGAAGTGCACCTTATTGAGGTTAAAAGTACTAGGTGGATGGTGGGAGTTCGCTTTTCCAAGATGCAATATACATAGTGCAATTGCAGTATAGTAAGGTACATGGTGCATATTGCATGGTGCAAGTACAAACTAAAAAGGTGCACTGCGCGTAGTAGTAATGCACTGTACTAAGGTGCACAATCCATGGTGTATGGTGGAAATGCATCATACCTAGGTCAATTGTGCATAATGCAAGATGGAAGTGCACCATACCATAATGTACGGTGCATGGTGATTGGCAGAATTAGAGTGGACTATACCAAGGTGCACTGTACATAGTGGAATTTTAATACACTGAGGAGCACGGTGCATATTGCGTGGCAGAAGTACAAAATACAAAGGTGCACTGTGCATAGTAGGAATGCATTATACCAAGGTGCAAGATCCATGGTGCATGGTGGACGTGCATCGTACCCAAGCCAAATGTGCATAATGCATGATGGAAGTGCACCATTCCATAATGTACGGTGCATGGTGAATGTCGGAACTACATCATTCTAATGTGCAAGGTGCGTAGTGAAAGTGCACCGTATTGAGCTTAAAAGAACTAGGTGGATTGTGGGAGTTCGCTTTTCCAAGATGCACTATACATAGTGCAATTGCAGTATAGTAAGGTACATGGTGCATATTGCGTGGTGCAAGTATAAACTAAAAACGTGCACTGCGCATAGTAGTAATGCACCGTACTAAGGTGCACAATCCATGGTGTATGGTGGAAATGCATCATACCTAGGTCAATTGTGCATAATGCAAGATGGAAGTGCACCATACCATAATGTACGGTGCATGGTGATTGGCAGAATTAGAGTGGACTATACCAAGGTGCACTGTACAAAGTGGAACTTTAATACACTAAGGAGCACGGTGCATATTGCATGGCAGAAGTACAAAATACAAAGGTGCACTGTGCATAGTGGGAATGCATTATACCAAGGTGCAAGATCCATGGTGCATGGTGGACGTGCATCGTACCCTAGTCAAATGTGCATAATGCATGATGGAAGTGCACCATACCATAATGTACGGTGCATGGTGAATGGCGGAACTACATCATTCTAATGTGCAAGGTGCGTAGTGGAAGTGCATCGTATTGAGGTTAAAAGTACTAGGTGGATTGTGGGAGTTCGCTTTTCCAAGATGCACCATACATAGTGCAATTGCGGTATAGTAAGGTACATGGTGCATATTGCGTGGTGCAAGCATAAACTAAAAACGTGCACTTGCGCATAGTAGTAATGCACTGTACTAAGATGCACAATCCATGGTGCATGGTGGAAGTGCATCATACCTAGGTCAATTGTGCATAATGCATGATGGAAGTGCACCATACCATAATGTACGGTGCATGGTGAATGGCGGAACTACATCATTCTAATGTGCAAGGTGCGTAGTGGAAGTGCATCGTATTGAGGTTAAAAGTACTAGGTGGATTGTGGGAGTTCGCTTTTCCAAGATGCACCATACATAGTGCAATTGCAGTATAGTAAGGTACATGGTGCATATTGCGTGGTGCAAGCATAAACTAAAAACGTGCACTTTGCGCATAGTAGTAATGCACTGTACTAAGATGCACAATCCATGGTGCATGGTGGAAGTGCATCATACCTAGGTCAATTGTGCATAATGCATGATGGAAGTGCACCATACCATAATGTACGGTGCATGGTGAATGGCGGAACTACATATTTATAATGTGCAAGGTGCGTAGTGGAAGTGCATCGTATTGAGGTTAAAAGTACTAGGTGAATGGTGGGAGTTCGCTTTACCAAGATGCACTATACATAGTGCAATTGCAGTATAGTAAAGTTTATGGTGCATATTGCATGGCGTAAGTACAAACTAAAAAGGTGCACTGTACTAAGGTGCACAATCCATGGTGTATGGTGGAAGTGCATCATACCTAGGTCAATTGTGCGTAATACATGATGGAAGTGTACCGTACCATAATGTTCGGTACATGATGAATGGCAGAATTAGAGTGGACTATACCAAGGTGCACTGTACAAAGTGGAATTTCGGTACACCAAGGAGCACGGTGCATATTGCGTGGCAGAAGTACAAAATACAAAGGTCCACTGTGCATAGTGGAAATGCACTATACCAAGGTGCAATATCTATGGTGCATGGTGGAAGTGCATCGTACCAAGGTCAAATGTGCATAATGCATGATGGAAGTGCACCATCCCATAATGTACGGTGCATGGTGAATGGCGGAACTACATCATTCTAATTTACAAGGTGCGTAGTGGGAGTGCACCGTATTGAGGTTAAAAGTACTAGGTGGATTGTGGGAGTTCGCTTTTCCAAGATGCACTATACATAGTGCAATTGCAGTATAGTAAGGTACATGGTGCATATTGCGTGGTGCAAGTATAAACTAAAAACGTGCACTGCGCATAGTAGTAATGCACTGTACTAAGGTGCACAATCCATGGTGCATGGTGGAAGTGCATCATACCTAGGTCAATTGTGCATAATGCATGATGGAAGTGCACCATACCATAATGTACGGTGCATGGTGAATGGCGGAACTACATCTTTCTAATGTGCAAGGTGCGTAGTGGAAGTGCATCGTATTGAGGGTAAAAGTACTAGGTGAATGGTGGGAGTTCGCTTTATCAAGATGCACTATACAAAGTGCAATTGCAGTATAGTAAGGTAAATGGTGCATATTGCATGGTGGAAGTACAAACGAAAAAGGTGCAATCGCGCATAGTAGTAATGCATCGTACTAAGGTGCACAATCCATGGTGTATGGTGGAAGTGCATCATACCTAGGTCAATTGTGCATAATACATGATGGATGTGTACCGTACCATAATGTTCGGTACATGATGAATGGCGAGAATTAGAGTGAACTATACCAAGGTGCACCTTGTACAAAGTGGAACTTCGGTACACCAAGGAGCACGGTGCATATTGCGTGGCGAAGTACAAAATACAAAGGTCCACTTGTGCATAGTGGAAATGCATTATACCAAGGTGCAATATCTATGGTGCATGGTGGAAGTGCATCGTACCAAGGTCAAATGTGCATAATGCATGATGGAAGTGCACCATCCCATAATGTATGGTGCATGGTGAATGGCGAAACTACATCATTCTAATGTGCAAGGTGCGTAGTGGAAGTGCACCGTATTGAGGTTAAAAGTACTAGGTGGATTGTGGGAGTTCGCTTTTCCAAGATGCACTATACATAGTGCAATTGCAGTATAGTAAGGTACATGGTGCATATTGTGTGGTGCAAGTATAAACTAAAAACGTGCACTGCGCATAGTAGTAATGCACTGTACTAAGGTGCACATCCATGGTGCATGGTTGAAGTGCATCATACCTAGGTCAATTGTGCATAATGAATGATGGAAGTGCACCATACCATAATGTACGGTGCATGGTGAATGGCGGAACTAAATCATTCTAATTTGCAAGGTGCGTAGTGGAAGTGCACCTTATTGAGGTTAAAAGTACTAGGTGGATGGTGGGAGTTCGCTTTTCCAAGATGCAATATACATAGTGCAATTGCGGTATAGTAAGGTACATGGTGCATATTGCATGGTGCAAGTACAAACTAAAAAGGTGCCTTTGCGCGTAGTAGTAATGCACATCGTACTAAGGTGCACAATCCATGGTGTATGGTGGAAATGCATCATACCTAGGTCAATTGTGCATAATGCAAGATGGAAGTGCACCATACCATAATGTACGGTGCATGGTGATTGGCAGAATTAGAGTGGACTATACCAAGGTGCACTGTACATAGTGGAATTTTAATACACTGAGGAGCACGGTGCATATTGCGTGGCAGAAGTACAAAATACAAAGGTGCACTGTGCATAGTGGGAATGCATTATACCAAGGTGCAAGATCCATGGTGCATGGTGGACGTGCATCGTACCCAAGCCAAATGTGCATAATGCATGATGGAAGTGCACCATACCATAATGTACGGTGCATGGTGAATGTCGGAACTACATCATTCTAATGTGCAAGGTGCGTAGTGAAAGTGCACCGTATTGAGCTTAAAAGAACTAGGTGGATTGTGGGAGTTCGCTTTTCCAAGATGCACTATACATAGTGCAATTGCAGTATAGTAAGGTACATGGTGCATATTGCGTGGTGCAAGTATAAACTAAAAACGTGCACTGCGCATAGTAGTAATGCACTGTACTAAGGTGCACAATCCATGGTGTATGGTGGAAATGCATCATACCTAGGTCAATTGTGCATAATGCAAGATGGAAGTGCACCATACCATAATGTACGGTGCATGGTGATTGGCAGAATTAGAGTGGACTATACCAAGGTGCACTGTACAAAGTGGAACTTTAATACACTAAGGAGCACGGTGCATATTGCATGGCAGAAGTACAAAATACAAAGGTGCACTGTGCATAGTGGGAATGCATTATACCAAGGTGCAAGATCCATGGTGCATGGTGGACGTGCATCGTACCCTAGTCAAATGTGCATAATGCATGATGGAAGTGCACCATACCATAATGTACGGTGCATGGTGAATGGCGGAACTACATCATTCTAATGTGCAAGGTGCGTAGTGGAAGTGCATCGTATTGAGGTTAAAAGTACTAGGTGGATTGTGGGAGTTCGCTTTTCCAAGATGCACCATACATAGTGCAATTGCAGTATAGTAAGGTACATGGTGCATATTGCGTGGTGCAAGCATAAACTAAAAACGTGCACTGCGCATAGTAGTAATGCACTGTACTAAGATGCACAATCCATGGTGCATGGTGGAAGTGCATCATACCTAGGTCAATTGTGCATAATGCATGATGGAAGTGCACCATACCATAATGTACGGTGCATGGTGAATGGCGGAACTACATCATTCTAATGTGCAAGGTGCGTAGTGGAAGTGCATCGTATTGAGGTTAAAAGTACTAGGTGGATTGTGGGAGTTCGCTTTTCCAAGATGCACCATACATAGTGCAATTGCAGTATAGTAAGGTACATGGTGCATATTGCGTGGTGCAAGCATAAACTAAAAACGTGCACTGCGCATAGTAGTAATGCACTGTACTAAGATGCACAATCCATGGTGCATGGTGGAAGTGCATCATACCTAGGTCAATTGTGCATAATGCATGATGGAAGTGCACCATACCATAATGTACGGTGCATGGTGAATGGCGGAACTACATATTTATAATGTGCAAGGTGCGTAGTGGAAGTGCATCGTATTGAGGTTAAAAGTACTAGGTGAATGGTGGGAGTTCGCTTTACCAAGATGCACTATACATAGTGCAATTGCAGTATAGTAAAGTTTATGGTGCATATTGCATGGCGTAAGTACAAACTAAAAAGGTGCACCGTACTAAGGTGCACAATCCATGGTGTATGGTGGAAGTGCATCATACCTAGGTCAATTGTGCGTAATACATGATGGAAGTGTACCGTACCATAATGTTCGGTACATGATGAATGGCAGAATTAGAGTGGACTATACCAAGGTGCACTGTACAAAGTGGAATTTCAGTACACCAAGGAGCACGGTGCATATTGCGTGGCAGAAGTACAAAATACAAAGGTCCACTGTGCATAGTGGAAATGCACTATACCAAGGTGCAATATCTATGGTGCATGGTGGAAGTGCATCGTACCAAGGTCAAATGTGCATAATGCATGATGGAAGTGCACCATCCCATAATGTACGGTGCATGGTGAATGGCGGAACTACATCATTCTAATTTACAAGGTGCGTAGTGGGAGTGCACCGTATTGAGGTTAAAAGTACTAGGTGGATTGTGGGAGTTCGCTTTTCCAAGATGCACTATACATAGTGCAATTGCAGTATAGTAAGGTACATGGTGCATATTGCGTGGTGCAAGTATAAACTAAAAACGTGCACTGCGCATAGTAGTAATGCACTGTACTAAGGTGCACAATCCATGGTGCATGGTGGAAGTGCATCATACCTAGGTCAATTGTGCATAATGCATGATGGAAGTGCACCATACCATAATGTACGGTGCATGGTGAATGGCGGAACTACATCTTTCTAATGTGCAATGTGCGTAGTGGAAGTGCATCGTATTGAGGGTAAAAGTACTAGGTGAATGGTGGGAGTTCGCTTTATCAAGATGCACTATACAAAGTGCAATTGCAGTATAGTAAGGTAAATGGTGCATATTGCATGGTGGAAGTACAAACGAAAAAGGTGCACTGCGCATAGTAGTAATGCACTGTACTAAGGTGCACAATCCATGGTGTATGGTGGAAGTGCATCATACCTAGGTCAATTGTGCATAATACATGATGGATGTGTACCGTACCATAATGTTCGGTACATGATGAATGGCAGAATTAGAGTGAACTATACCAAGGTGCACTGTACAAAGTGGAACTTCAGTACACCAAGGAGCACGGTGCATATTGCGTGGCAGAAGTACAAAATACAAAGGTCCACTGTGCATAGTGGAAATGCATTATACCAAGGTGCAATATCTATGGTGCATGGTGGAAGTGCATCGTACCAAGGTCAAATGTGCATAATGCATGATGGAAGTGCACCATCCCATAATGTATGGTGCATGGTGAATGGCGAAACTACATCATTCTAATGTGCAAGGTGCGTAGTGGAAGTGCACCGTATTGAGGTTAAAAGTACTAGGTGGATTGTGGGAGTTCGCTTTTCCAAGATGCACTATACATAGTGCAATTGCGGTATAGTAAGGTACATGGTGCATATTGTGTGGTGCAAGTATAAACTAAAAACGTGCACCGCGCATAGTAGTAATGCACCGTACTAAGGTGCACATCCATGGTGCATGGTTGAAGTGCATCATACCTAGGTCAATTGTGCATAATGAATGATGGAAGTGCACCATACCATAATGTACGGTGCATGGTGAATGGCGGAACTAAATCATTCTAATTTGCAAGGTGCGTAGTGGAAGTGCACCTTATTGAGGTTAAAAGTACTAGGTGGATGGTGGGAGTTCGCTTTTCCAAGATGCAATATACATAGTGCAATTGCAGTATAGTAAGGTACATGGTGCATATTGCATGGTGCAAGTACAAACTAAAAAGGTGCCTTTAACGCGTAGTAGTAATGCACTGTACTAAGGTGCACAATCCATGGTGTATGGTGGAAATGCATCATACCTAGGTCAATTGTGCATAATGCAAGATGGAAGTGCACCATACCATAATGTACGGTGCATGGTGATTGGCAGAATTAGAGTGGACTATACCAAGGTGCACTGTACAAAGTGGAATTTTAATACACTGAGGAGCACGGTGCATATTGCGTGGCAGAAGTACAAAATACAAAGGTGCACTGTGCATAGTGGGAATGCATTATACCAAGGTGCAAGATCCATGGTGCATGGTGGACGTGCATCGTACCCAAGCCAAATGTGCATAATGCATGATGGAAGTGCACCATACCATAATGTACGGTGCATGGTGAATGTCGGAACTACATCATTCTAATGTGCAAGGTGCGTAGTGAAAGTGCACCGTATTGAGCTTAAAAGAACTAGGTGGATTGTGGGAGTTCGCTTTTCCAAGATGCACTATACATAGTGAAATTGCAGTATAGTAAGGTACATGGTGCATATTGCGTGGTGCAAGTATAAACTAAAAACGTGCACTGCGCATAGTAGTAATGCACCGTACTAAGGTGCACAATCCATGGTGTATGGTGGAAATGCATCATACCTAGGTCAATTGTGCATAATGCAAGATGGAAGTGCACCATACCATAATGTACGGTGCATGGTGATTGGCAGAATTAGAGTGGACTATACCAAGGTGCACTGTACAAAGTGGAACTTTAATACACTAAGGAGCACGGTGCATATTGCATGGCAGAAGTACAAAATACAAAGGTGCACTGTGCATAGTGGGAATGCATTATACCAAGGTGCAAGATCCATGGTGCATGGTGGACGTGCATCGTACCCTAGTCAAATGTGCATAATGCATGATGGAAGTGCACCATACCATAATGTACGGTGCATGGTGAATGGCGGAACTACATCATTCTAATGTGCAAGGTGCGTAGTGGAAGTGCATCGTATTGAGGTTAAAAGTACTAGGTGGATTGTGGGAGTTCGCTTTTCCAAGATGCACCATACATAGTGCAATTGCAGTATAGTAAGGTACATGGTGCATATTGCGTGGTGCAAGCATAAACTAAAAACGTGCACGCTGCGCATAGTAGTAATGCACTGTACTAAGATGCACAATCCATGGTGCATGGTGGAAGTGCATCATACCTAGGTCAATTGTGCATAATGCATGATGGAAGTGCACCATACCATAATGTACGGTGCATGGTGAATGGCGGAACTACATCATTCTAATGTGCAAGGTGCGTAGTGGAAGTGCATCGTATTGAGGTTAAAAGTACTAGGTGGATTGTGGGAGTTCGCTTTTCCAAGATGCACCATACATAGTGCAATTGCAGTATAGTAAGGTACATGGTGCATATTGCGTGATGCAAGCATAAACTAAAAACGTGCACTGCGCATAGTAGTAATGCACTGTACTAAGATGCACAATCCATGGTGCATGGTGGAAGTGCATCATACCTAGGTCAATTGTGCATAATGCATGATGGAAGTGCACCATACCATAATGTACGGTGCATGGTGAATGGCGGAACTACATATTTATAATGTGCAAGGTGCGTAGTGGAAGTGCATCGTATTGAGGTTAAAAGTACTAGGTGAATGGTGGGAGTTCGCTTTACCAAGATGCACTATACATAGTGCAATTGCAGTATAGTAAAGTTTATGGTGCATATTGCATGGCGTAAGTACAAACTAAAAAGGTGCACTTTGTACTAAGGTGCACAATCCATGGTGTATGGTGGAAGTGCATCATACCTAGGTCAATTGTGCGTAATACATGATGGAAGTGTACCGTACCGTAATGTTCGGTACATGATGAATGGCGAGAATTAGAGTGGACTATACCAAGGTGCACTGTACAAAGTGGAATTTCAGTACACCAAGGAGCACGGTGCATATTGCGTGGCAGAAGTACAAAATACAAAGGTCCACTGTGCATAGTGGAAATGCACTATACCAAGGTGCAATATCTATGGTGCATGGTGGAAGTGCATCGTACCAAGGTCAAATGTGCATAATGCATGATGGAAGTGCACCATCCCATAATGTACGGTGCATGGTGAATGGCGGAACTACATCATTCTAATTTACAAGGTGCGTAGTGGGAGTGCACCGTATTGAGGTTAAAAGTACTAGGTGGATTGTGGGAGTTCGCTTTTCCAAGATGCACTATACATAGTGCAATTGCAGTATAGTAAGGTACATGGTGCATATTGCGTGGTGCAAGTATAAACTAAAAACGTGCACTGCGCATAGTAGTAATGCACTTGTACTAAGGTGCACAATCCATGGTGCATGGTGGAAGTGCATCATACCTAGGTCAATTGTGCATAATGCATGATGGAAGTGCACCATACCATAATGTACGGTGCATGGTGAATGGCGGAACTACATCTTTCTAATGTGCAAGGTGCGTAGTGGAAGTGCATCGTATTGAGGTTAAAAGTACTAGGTGAATGGTGGGAGTTCGCTTTACCAAGATGCACTATACATAGTGCAATTGCAGTATAGTAAAGTTTATGGTGCATATTGCATGGCGTAAGTACAAACTAAAAAGGTGCACTGTACTAAGGTGCACAATCCATGGTGTATGGTGGAAGTGCATCATACCTAGGTCAATACCATAATGTACGGTGCATGGTGATTGGCAGAATTAGAGTGGACTATACCAAGGTGCACTGTACAAAGTGGAATTTTAATACACTGAGGAGCACGGTGCATATTGCATGGCAGAAGTACAAAATACAAAGGTGCACTCTGCATAGTGGGAATGCATTATACCAAGGTGCAAGATCCATGGTGCATGGTGGACGTGCATCGTACCCAAGTCAAATGTGCATAATGCATGATGGAAGTGCACAATACCATAATGTACGGTGCATGGTGAATGACGGAACTACATCATTCTAATGTGCAAGGTGCGTAGTGGAAGTGCACCTTATTGAGGTTAAAAGTACTAGGTGGATTGTGGGAGTTCGCTTTTCCAAGATGCACCATACATAGTGCAATTGCAGTATAGTAAGGTACATGGTGCATATTGCGTGGTGTAAGTACAAACTAAAAAGGTGCACTGTACTAAGGTGCACAATCCATGGTGTATGGTGGAAGTGCATCATACCTAGGTCAATTGTGAATAATACATGATGGAAGTGTACCGTACCATAATGTTAGGTACATGATGAATGGTAGAATTAGAGTGGACTATACCAAGGTGCACTGTGCATAGTGGAAATGCACTATACCAAGGTGAATGATTTTGGAAGTACACTATACCATAGTGCAAGGTGCATGGTGAATGGTGGACATACATCTTTCTAATGTGCAAGGTGCATAGTGGAAGAGCGTCGTACTAAGTTGTAAGGTACAAAGTGGATAGTGGGTGTGCATTATACCAAGATGCAGTTTACATATTGGAGTTGCAATATACCTAGGTACACAGTGCATATTGCATAATTGAAGTACAAAATACAAAGGAGCACTATGCATAGTGGAAATGCATGTGCCAATGTGCACGATTCATGGTGCATGGTGGAAGTGCATCGTACCATGGTCAACTATGCATAATTCATTTTGGAAGTACACTATACCATAGTGCAAGGTGCATGGTGAATGGTGGACATACATCTTTCTAATGTGCAAGGTGCATAGTGGAAGAGCGTCGTACTAAATTGTAATGTACAAAGTGGATAGTGGGTGTGCATTATACCAAGATGCACTTTACATAGTTGAATTGCAATATACCAAGGTACACGATGCATATTGCATAGTTGAAGTACAAAATACAAAGGTGCACTTGTGTATAGTGGAAATGCATTGTGCCAATGTGCACGATTCATGGTGCATGGTGGAAGTGCATCGTATCATGGTCAACTATGCATAATGCATTTTGGAAGTATACTATACCATAGTGCAAGGTGCATGGTGAATTGTGGACATACATCTTTCAAATGTATAAGGTGCATAATGGAACAGCGTCGTAGTAAGTTGTATGGTACAAAGTTGACAGTGGGTGTGCATTATACCAAGATGCGGTTTACATATTGGAGTTGCAATATACCTAGGTACACGGTGCATATTGCATAATTGAAGTACAAAATACAAAGGTGCACTGTGCATAGTGGAAATGCATTGTGCCAATGTGCACGATTCATGGTGCACGGTGGAACTGCATCGTATCATGGTCAACTATGCATAATGCATTTTGGAAGTACACTATACCATAGTGCAAGGTGCATGGTGAATGGTGGACATACATCTTTCTAATGTGCAAGGTGCATAGTGGAAGAGCGTCGTACTAAGTTGTAAGGTACAAAGTGGATAGTGGGTGTGCATTATACCAAGATGTACTTTACATATTGGAATTGCACTATACGAAGGAACACGATGCATATTGAATAGTTGAAGTACAAAATACAAAGGTGCACTGTGCATAGTGGAAATGCAATGTACCAAGGAGCACGATCCTTGAAGCTTGGTGGAAATACATCTTTCGAAAGTACACCATACCATATTGCATAGTGCATGTTGAATGGTGGACATACATCTTTATAATGTGCAAGGTGCATAGTGGAAGAACGTCGTACTAAGTTGTAAGGTACAAAGTGGATAGTGGGTGTGCATTATACCAAGATGCAGTTTACATATTGGAGTTGCAATATACCTAGGTACACAGTGCATATTGCATAATTGAAGTACAAAATACAAAGGTGCACCGTGCATAGTGGAAATGCATTGTGCCAATGTGCACGATTCATGGTGCATGGTGGAAGTGCGTCGTACCATGGTCAACTATGCAAAATGCATTAGGGAAGTACACTATACCACAATGCACGGTGCATGGTGAATGGTGGACATACATCTTTGTAATGTGCAAGGTGCATAGTGGAACGAGTGTCATACTAAGTTGTAAGGTACAAAGTGGACGGTGGGTGTGCATTACACCAAGATGCACTTTACATATTGGAGTTGCAATATACCTAGGTACATAGTGCATATTGCATAATTGAAGTACAAAATACAAAGGTGCACTTGTGCATAGTGGAAATGCATTGTGCCAATGTGCACGATTCATGGTGCATGGTGGAACTGCATCGTATCATGGACAACTATGCATAATGCATTTTGCAAGTACACTGTACCATAGTGCAAGGTGCATGGTGAATGGTGGACATACATCTTTCTAATGTGCAAGGTGCATAGTGGAAGAGCGTCGTATTAAGTTGTAAGGTACAAAGTGGACAGTGGGTGTGCATTATACCAAGATGCAGTTTACATATTGGAGTTGCAATATACCTAGGTACACAAGTGCATATTGCATAATTGAAGTACAAAATACAAAGGAGCACTGTGCATAGTGGAAATGCATTGTGCCAATGTGCACGATTCATGGTGCATGGTGGAAGTGCATCGTATCATGGTCAACTATGCATAATTCATTTTGGAAGTACACTATACCATAGTGCAAGGTGCATGGTGAATGGTGGACATACATCTTTCTAATGTGCAAGGTGCATAGTGGAAGAGCGTCGTACTAAATTGTAATGTACAAAGTGGATAGTGGGTGTGCATTATACCAAGATGCACTTTACATAGTTGAATTGCAATATACCAAGGTACACGATGCATA
Source organism: Linum usitatissimum (assembly GCA_030674075.2). Lineage (NCBI taxonomy): Eukaryota > Viridiplantae > Streptophyta > Magnoliopsida > Malpighiales > Linaceae > Linum > Linum usitatissimum. The sequence continues at coordinate 139,486 of JAUJYP020000612.1, read as the reverse complement.
TTGCATAGTTGAAGTACAAAATACAAAGGTGCACTGTGTATAGTGGAAATGCATTGTGCCAATGTGCACGATTCATGGTGCATGGTGGAAGTGCATCGTATCATGGTCAACTATGCATAATGCATTTTGGAAGTATACTATACCGTGCAAGGTGCATGGTGAATTGTGGACATACATCTTTCAAATGTATAAGGTGCATAATGGAACAGCGTCGTAGTAAGTTGTATGGTACAAAGTTGACAGTGGGTGTGCATTATACCAAGATGCAGTTTACATATTGGAGTTGCAATATACCTAGGTACACAGTGCATATTGCATAATTGAAGTACAAAATACAAAGGTGCACTGTGCATAGTGGAAATGCATTGTGCCAATGTGCACGATTCATGGTGCACGGTGGAACCGCATCGTATCATGGTCAACTATGCATAATGCATTTTGGAAGTACACTATACCATAGTGCAAGGTGCATGGTGAATGGTGGACATACATCTTTCTAATGTGCAAGGTGCATAGTGGAAGAGCGTCGTACTAAGTTGTAAGGTACAAAGTGGATAGTGGGTGTGCATTATACCAAGATGTACTTTACATATTGGAATTGCACTATACGAAGGAACACGATGCATATTGAATAGTTGAAGTACAAAATACAAAGGTGCACTGTGCATAGTGGAAATGCAATGTACCAAGGAGCACGATCCTTGAAGCTTGGTGGAAATACATCTTTCGAAAGTACACCATACCATATTGCATAGTGCATGTTGAATGGTGGACATACATCTTTATAATGTGCAAGGTGCATAGTGGAAGAACGTCGTACTAAGTTGTAAGGTACAAAGTGGATAGTGGGTGTGCATTATACCAAGATGCAGTTTACATATTGGAGTTGCAATATACCTAGGTACACAGTGCATATTGCATAATTGAAGTACAAAATACAAAGGTGCACTGTGCATAGTGGAAATGCATTGTGCCAATGTGCACGATTCATGGTGCATGGTGGAAGTGCGTCGTACCATGGTCAACTATGCAAAATGCATTAGGGAAGTACACTATACCACAATGCACGGTGCATGGTGAATGGTGGACATACATCTTTGTAATGTGCAAGGTGCATAGTGGAACAGTGTCATACTAAGTTGTAAGGTACAAAGTGGACAGTGGGTGTGCATTACACCAAGATGCACTTTACATATTGGAGTTGCAATATACCTAGGTACATAGTGCATATTGCATAATTGAAGTACAAAATACAAAGGTGCACTGTGCATAGTGGAAATGCATTGTGCCAATGTGCACGATTCATGGTGCATGGTGGAACTGCATCGTATCATGGACAACTATGCATAATGCATTTTGCAAGTACACTATACCATAGTGCAAGGTGCATGGTGAATGGTGGACATACATCTTTCTAATGTGCAAGGTGCATAGTGGAAGAGCGTCGTATTAAGTTGTAAGGTACAAAGTGGACAGTGGGTGTGCATTATACCAAGATGCAGTTTACATATTGGAGTTGCAATATACCTAGGTACACAAGGTGCATATTGCATAATTGAAGTACAAAATACAAAGGAGCACCGTGCATAGTGGAAATGCATTGTGCCAATGTGCACGATTCATGGTGCATGGTGGAAGTGCATCGTATCATGGTCAACTATGCATAATGCATTTTGGAAGTACACTATACCATAGTGCAAGGTGCATGGTGAATTGTGGACATACATCTTTCAAATGTATAAGGTGCATAATGGAACAGCGTCGTACTAAGTTGTATGGTACAAAGTGGACAGTGGGTGTGCATTATACCAAGATGCAGTTTACATATTGGAGTTGCAATATACCTAGGTACACAGTGCATATTGCATAATTGAAGTACAAAATACAAAGGTGCACTCGTGCATAGTGGAAATGCATTGTGCCAATGTGCACGATTCATGGTGCATGGTGGAAGTGCATCGTATCATGGTCAACTATGCATAATTCATTTTGGAAGTACACTATACCATAGTGCAAGGTGCATGGTGAATGGTGGACATACATCTTTCTAATGTGCAAGGTGCATAGTGGAAGAGCGTCGTACTAAATTGTAATGTACAAAGTGGATAGTGGGTGTGCATTATACCAAGATGCACTTTACATAGTTGAATTGCAATATACCAAGGTACACGATGCATATTGCATAGTTGAAGTACAAAATACAAAGGTGCACTGTGTATAGTGGAAATGCATTGTGCCAATGTGCACGATTCATGGTGCATAATGGAACAGCGTCGTAGTAAGTTGTATGGTACAAAGTTGACAGTGGGTGTGCATTATACCAAGATGCAGTTTACATATTGGAGTTGCAATATACCTAGGTACACAGTGCATATTGCATAATTGAAGTACAAAATACAAAGGTGCATGCATAGTGGAAATGCATTGTGCCAATGTGCACGATTCATGGTGCACGGTGGAACTGCATCGTATCATGGTCAACTATGCATAATGCATTTTGGAAGTACACTATACCATAGTGCAAGGTGCATGGTGAATGGTGGACATACATCTTTCTAATGTGCAAGGTGCATAGTGGAAGAGCGTCGTACTAAGTTGTAAGGTACAAAGTGGATAGTGGGTGTGCATTATACCAAGATGTACTTTACATATTGGAATTGCACTATACGAAGGAACACGATGCATATTGAATAGTTGAAGTACAAAATACAAAGGTGCACTCGTGCATAGTGGAAATGCAATGTACCAAGGAGCACGATCCTTGAAGCTTGGTGGAAATACATCTTTCGAAAGTACACCATACCATATTGCATAGTGCATGTTGAATGGTGGACATACATCTTTATAATGTGCAAGGTGCATAGTGGAAGAACGTCGTACTAAGTTGTAAGGTACAAAGTGGATAGTGGGTGTGCATTATACCAAGATGCAGTTTACATATTGGAGTTGCAATATACCTAGGTACACAAGTGCATATTGCATAATTGAAGTACAAAATACAAAGGTGCAGCGTGCATAGTGGAAATGCAATGTGCCAATGTGCACGATTCATGGTGCATGGTGGAAGTGCATCGTACCATGGTCAACTATGCATAATGCATTACGGAAGTACACTATACCACAATGCACGGTGCATGGTGAATGGTGGACATACATCTTTCTTATGTGCAAGGTGCATAGTGGAACAAGTGTCATACTAAGTTGTAAGGTACAAAGTGGACGGTGGGTGTGCATTACACCAAGATGCGGTTACATATTGGAGTTGCAATATACCTAGGTACACAGTGCATATTGCATAATTGAATTACAAAATACAAAGGTGCACCGTGCATAGTGGAAATGCATTGTGCCAATGTGCACGATTCATGGTGCATGGTGGAACCGCATCGTATCATGGTCAACTATGCATAATGCATTTTGGAAGTACACTATACCATAGTGCAAGGTGCATGGTGAATGGTGGACATACATCTTTCTAATGTGCAAGGTGCATAGTGGAAGAGCGTCGTATTAAGTTGTAAGGTACAAAGTGGACAGTGGGTGTGCATTATACCAAGATGCAGCGTTACATATTGGAGTTGCAATATACCTAGGTACACAAGTGCATATTGCATAATTGAAGTACAAAATACAAAGGAGCACCGTGCATAGTGGAAATGCATTGTGCCAATGTGCACGATTCATGGTGCATGGTGGAAGTGCATCGTATCATGGTCAACTATGCATAATGCATTTTGGAAGTACACTATACCATAGTGCAAGGTGCATGGTGAATGGTGGACATACATCTTTCTAATGTGCAAGGTGCATAGTGGAAGAGCGTCGTACTAAGTTGTAAGGTACAAAGTCGATAGTGGGTGTGCATTATACCAAGATGTACTTTACATAGTGGAATTGCACTATACGAAGGAACACGGTGCATATTGAATAGTTAAAGTACAAAATACAAAGGTGCACTGTGCATAGTGGAAATGCAATGTACCAAGGAGCACGATCCTTGGAGCTTGGTGGAAATACATCTTTCGAAAGTACACCATACCATATTGCATAGTGCATGGTGAATGGTGGACATACATCTTTCTAATGTGCAAGGTGCATAGTGGAAGAACGTCATACTAAGTTATAAGGTACAAAGTGGACAGTGGGTGTGCATTATACCAAGATGCACTTTACATATTGGAGTTGCAATATACCTAGGTACACAAGGCATATTGCATAATTGAAGTACAAAATACAAAGGTGCACTGTGCATAGTGGAAATGCAATGTGCCAATGTGCACGATTCATGGTGCATGGTGGAAGTGCATCGTACCATGGTCAACTATGCATAATGCATTACGGAAGTACACTATACCACAGTGCACGGTGCATGGTGAATGGTGGACATACATCTTTCTTATGTGCAAGGTGCATAGTGGAACAAGTGTCATACTAAGTTGTAAGGTACAAAGTGGACGGTGGGTGTGCATTACACCAAGATGCAGTTTACATATTGGAGTTGCAATATACCTAGGTACATAGTGCATATTGCATAATTGAATTACAAAATACAAAGGTGCACTCGTGCATAGTGGAAATGCATTGTGCCAATGTGCACGATTCATGGTGCATGGTGGAACCGCATCGTATCATGGTCAACTATGCATAATGCATTTTGGAAGTACACTATACCATAGTGCAAGGTGCATGGTGAATGGTGGACATACATCTTTCTAATGTGCAAGGTGCATAGTGGAAGAGCGTCGTATTAAGTTGTAAGGTACAAAGTGGACGGTGGGTGTGCATTATACCAAGATGCGGTTTACATATTGGAGTTGCAATATACCTAGGTACACAGTGCATATTGCATAATTGAAGTACAAAATACAAAGGAGCACTGTGCATAGTGGAAATGCATTGTGCCAATGTGCACGATTCATGGTGCATGGTGGAAGTGCATCGTATCATGGTCAACTATGCATAATGCATTTTGGAAGTACACTATACCATAGTGCAAGGTGCATGGTGAATGGTGGACATACATCTTTCTAATGTGCAAGGTGCATAGTGGAAGAGCGTCGTACTAAGTTGTAAGGTACAAAGTCGATAGTGGGTGTGCATTATACCAAGATGTACTTTACATATTGGAATTGCACTATACGAAGGAACACGATGCATATTGAATAGTTGAAGTACAAAATACAAAGGTGCACTGTGCATAGTGGAAATGCAATGTACCAAGGAGCACGATCCTTGAAGCTTGGTGGAAATACATCTTTCGAAAGTACACCATACCATATTGCATAGTGCATGTTGAATGGTGGACATACATCTTTATAATGTGCAAGGTGCATAGTGGAAGAACGTCGTACTAAGTTGTAAGGTACAAAGTGGATAGTGGGTGTGCATTATACCAAGATGCAGTTTACATATTGGAGTTGCAATATACCTAGGTACACAAGGCATATTGCATAATTGAAGTACAAAATACAAAGGTGCACTGTGCATAGTGGAAATGCAATGTGCCAATGTGCACGATTCATGGTGCATGGTGGAAGTGCATCGTACCATGGTCAACTATGCATAATGCATTACGGAAGTACACTATACCACAATGCACGGTGCATGGTGAATGGTGGACATACATCTTTCTTATGTGCAAGGTGCATAGTGGAACAGTGTCATACTAAGTTGTAAGGTACAAAGTGGACAGTGGGTGTGCATTACACCAAGATGCAGTTTACATATTGGAGTTGCAATATACCTAGGTACATAGTGCATATTGCATAATTGAATTACAAAATACAAAGGTGCACCGTGCATAGTGGAAATGCATTGTGCCAATGTGCACGATTCATGGTGCATGGTGGAACTGCATCGTATCATGGTCAACTATGCATAATGCATTTTGGAAGTACACTATACCATAGTGCAAGGTGCATGGTGAATGGTGGACATACATCTTTCTAATGTGCAAGGTGCATAGTGGAAGAGCGTCGTATTAAGTTGTAAGGTACAAAGTGGACAGTGGGTGTGCATTATACCAAGATGCAGTTTACATATTGGAGTTGCAATATACCTAGGTACACAGTGCATATTGCATAATTGAAGTACAAAATACAAAGGAGCACTGTGCATAGTGGAAATGCATTGTGCCAATGTGCACGATTCATGGTGCATGGTGGAAGTGCATCGTATCATGGTCAACTATGCATAATGCATTTTGGAAGTACACTATACCATAGTGCAAGGTGCATGGTGAATGGTGGACATACATCTTTCTAATGTGCAAGGTGCATAGTGGAAGAGCGTCGTACTAAGTTGTAAGGTACAAAGTCGATAGTGGGTGTGCATTATACCAAGATGTACTTTACATAGTGGAATTGCACTATACGAAGGAACACGGTGCATATTGAATAGTTAAAGTACAAAATACAAAGGTGCACTGTGCATAGTGGAAATGCAATGTACCAAGGAGCACGATCCTTGGAGCTTGGTGGAAATACATCTTTCGAAAGTACACCATACCATATTGCATAGTGCATGGTGAATGGTGGACATACATCTTTCTAATGTGCAAGGTGCATAGTGGAAGAACGTCATACTAAGTTATAAGGTACAAAGTGGACAGTGGGTGTGCATTATACCAAGATGCACTTTACATATTGGAGTTGCAATATACCTAGGTACACAAGGCATATTGCATAATTGAAGTACAAAATACAAAGGTGCACCGTGCATAGTGGAAATGCAATGTGCCAATGTGCACGATTCATGGTGCATGGTGGAAGTGCATCGTACCATGGTCAACTATGCATAATGCATTACGGAAGTACACTATACCACAAGTGCACGGTGCATGGTGAATGGTGGACATACATCTTTCTTATGTGCAAGGTGCATAGTGGAACAGTGTCATACTAAGTTGTAAGGTACAAAGTGGACAGTGGGTGTGCATTACACCAAGATGCAGTTTACATATTGGAGTTGCAATATACCTAGGTACATAGTGCATATTGCATAATTGAATTACAAAATACAAAGGTGCACTGTGCATAGTGGAAATGCATTGTGCCAATGTGCACGATTCATGGTGCATGGTGGAACTGCATCGTATCATGGTCAACTATGCATAATGCATTTTGGAAGTACACTATACCATAGTGCAAGGTGCATGGTGAATGGTGGACATACATCTTTCTAATGTGCAAGGTGCATAGTGGAAGAGCGTCGTATTAAGTTGTAAGGTACAAAGTGGACGGTGGGTGTGCATTATACCAAGATGCGGTTTACATATTGGAGTTGCAATATACCTAGGTACACAGTGCATATTGCATAATTGAAGTACAAAATACAAAGGAGCACTGTGCATAGTGGAAATGCATTGTGCCAATGTGCACGATTCATGGTGCATGGTGGAAGTGCATCGTATCATGGTCAACTATGCATAATGCATTTTGGAAGTACACTATACCATAGTGCAAGGTGCATGGTGAATGGTGGACATACATCTTTCTAATGTGCAAGGTGCATAGTGGAAGAGCGTCGTACTAAGTTGTAAGGTACAAAGTCGATAGTGGGTGTGCATTATACCAAGATGTACTTTACATAGTGGAATTGCACTATACGAAGGAACACGGTGCATATTGAATAGTTAAAGTACAAAATACAAAGGTGCAATGTGCATAGTGGAAATGCAATGTACCAAGGAGCACGATCCTTGGAGCTTGGTGGAAATACATCTTTCGAAAGTACACCATACCATATTGCATAGTGCATGGTGAATGGTGGACATACATCTTTCTAATGTGCAAGGTGCATAGTGGAAGAACGTCATACTAAGTTATAAGGTACAAAGTGGACAGTGGGTGTGCATTATACCAAGATGCACTTTACATATTGGAGTTGCAATATACCTAGGTACACAGTGCATATTGCATAATTGAAGTACAAAATACAAAGGTGCACTGTGCATAGTGGAAATGCAATGTGCCAATGTGCACGATTCATGGTGCATGGTGGAAGTGCATCGTACCATGGTCAACTATGCATAATGCATTACGGAAGTACACTATACCACGGTGCACGGTGCATGGTGAATGGTGGACATACATCTTTCTTATGTGCAAGGTGCATAGTGGAACGAGTGTCATACTAAGTTGTAAGGTACAAAGTGGACGGTGGGTGTGCATTACACCAAGATGCAGTTTACATATTGGAGTTGCAATATACCTAGGTACATAGTGCATATTGCATAATTGAATTACAAAATACAAAGGTGCACTGTGCATAGTGGAAATGCATTGTGCCAATGTGCACGATTCATGGTGCATGGTGGAACTGCATCGTATCATGGTCAACTATGCATAATGCATTTTGGAAGTACACTATACCATAGTGCAAGGTGCATGGTGAATGGTGGACATACATCTTTCTAATGTGCAAGGTGCATAGTGGAAGAGCGTCGTATTAAGTTGTAAGGTACAAAGTGGACGGTGGGTGTGCATTATACCAAGATGCGGTTTACATATTGGAGTTGCAATATACCTAGGTACACAGTGCATATTGCATAATTGAAGTACAAAATACAAAGGAGCACCGTGCATAGTGGAAATGCATTGTGCCAATGTGCACGATTCATGGTGCATGGTGGAAGTGCATCGTATCATGGTCAACTATGCATAATGCATTTTGGAAGTACACTATACCATAGTGCAAGGTGCATGGTGAATGGTGGACATACATCTTTCTAATGTGCAAGGTGCATAGTGGAAGAGCGTCGTACTAAGTTGTAAGGTACAAAGTCGATAGTGGGTGTGCATTATACCAAGATGTACTTTACATAGTGGAATTGCACTATACGAAGGAACACGGTGCATATTGAATAGTTAAAGTACAAAATACAAAGGTGCACTGTGCATAGTGGAAATGCAATGTACCAAGGAGCACGATCCTTGGAGCTTGGTGGAAATACATCTTTCGAAAGTACACCATACCATATTGCATAGTGCATGGTGAATGGTGGACATACATCTTTCTAATGTGCAAGGTGCATAGTGGAAGAACGTCATACTAAGTTATAAGGTACAAAGTGGACGGTGGGTGTGCATTATACCAAGATGCACTTTACATATTGGAGTTGCAATATACCTAGGTACACAGTGCATATTGCATAATTGAAGTACAAAATACAAAGGTGCACTGTGCATAGTGGAAATGCAATGTGCCAATGTGCACGATTCATGGTGCATGGTGGAAGTGCATCGTACCATGGTCAACTATGCATAATGCATTACGGAAGTACACTATACCACAGTGCACGGTGCATGGTGAATGGTGGACATACATCTTTCTTATGTGCAAGGTGCATAGTGGAACGAGTGTCATACTAAGTTGTAAGGTACAAAGTGGACGGTGGGTGTGCATTACACCAAGATGCGGTTTACATATTGGAGTTGCAATATACCTAGGTACATAGTGCATATTGCATAATTGAATTACAAAATACAAAGGTGCACTGTGCATAGTGGAAATGCATTGTGCCAATGTGCACGATTCATGGTGCATGGTGGAAGCGCATCGTATCATGGTCAACTATGCATAATGCATTTTGGAAGTACACTATACCATAGTGCGAGGTGCATGGTGAATGGTGGACATACATCTTTCTAATGTGCAAGGTGCATAGTGGAAGAGCGTCGTATTAAGTTGTAAGGTACAAAGTGGACGGTGGGTGTGCATTATACCAAGATGCGGTTTACATATTGGAGTTGCAATATACCTAGGTACACGGTGCATATTGCATAATTGAAGTACAAAATACAAAGGAGCACTGTGCATAGTGGAAATGCATTGTGCCAATGTGCACGATTCATGGTGCATGGTGGAAGTGCATCGTATCATGGTCAACTATGCATAATGCATTTTGGAAGTACACTATACCATAGTGCAAGGTGCATGGTGAATGGTGGACATACATCTTTCTAATGTGCAAGGTGCATAGTGGAAGAGCGTCGTACTAAGTTGTAAGGTACAAAGTCGATAGTGGGTGTGCATTATACCAAGATGTACTTTACATAGTGGAATTGCACTATACGAAGGAACACGGTGCATATTGAATAGTTAAAGTACAAAATACAAAGGTGCACTGTGCATAGTGGAAATGCAATGTACCAAGGAGCACGATCCTTGGAGCTTGGTGGAAATACATCTTTCGAAAGTACACCATACCATATTGCATAGTGCATGGTGAATGGTGGACATACATCTTTCTAATGTGCAAGGTGCATAGTGGAAGAACGTCATACTAAGTTATAAGGTACAAAGTGGACGGTGGGTGTGCATTATACCAAGATGCACTTTACATATTGGAGTTGCAATATACGTAGGAACACTGTGCATATTGCATAATTGAAGTACAAAATACAAAGGTGCACTGTGCATAGTGGAAATGCAATGTGCCAATGTGCACGATTCATGGTGCATGGTGGAAGTGCATCGTACCATGGTCAACTATGCATAATGCATTACGGAAGTACACTATACCACGGTGCACGGTGCATGGTGAATGGTGGACATACATCTTTCTTATGTGCAAGGTGCATAGTGGAACGATGTCATACTAAGTTGTAAGGTACAAAGTGGACGGTGGGTGTGCATTACACCAAGATGCAGTTTACATATTGGAGTTGCAATATACCTAGGTACATAGTGCATATTGCATAATTGAATTACAAAATACAAAGGTGCACTGTGCATAGTGGAAATGCATTGTGCCAATGTGCACGATTCATGGTGCATGGTGGAACTGCATCGTATCATGGTCAACTATGCATAATGCATTTTGGAAGTACACTATACCATAGTGCAAGGTGCATGGTGAATGGTGGACATACATCTTTCTAATGTGCAAGGTGCATAGTGGAAGAGCGTCGTATTAAGTTGTAAGGTACAAAGTGGACGGTGGGTGTGCATTATACCAAGATGCGGTTTACATATTGGAGTTGCAATATACCTAGGTACACAATGCATATTGCATAATTGAAGTACAAAATACAAAGGAGCACTGTGCATAGTGGAAATGCATTGTGCCAATGTGCACGATTCATGGTGCATGGTGGTATCATGGTGCATGGTGGAAGTGCAACGTATCATGGTCAACTATGCATAATGCATTTTGGAAGTACACTATACCATAGTGCAAGGTGCATGGTGAATGGTGGACATACATCTTTCTAATGTGCAAGGTGCATAGTGGAAGAGCGTCGTACTAAGTTGTAAGGTACAAAGTCGATAGTGGGTGTGCATTATACCAAGATGTACTTTACATAGTGGAATTGCACTATACGAAGGAACACGGTGCATATTGAATAGTTAAAGTACAAAATACAAAGGTGCACTGTGCATAGTGGAAATGCAATGTACCAAGGAGCACGATCCTTGGAGCTTGGTGGAAATACATCTTTCGAAAGTACACCATACCATATTGCATAGTGCATGGTGAATGGTGGACATACATCTTTCTAATGTGCAAGGTGCATAGTGGAAGAACGTCATACTAAGTTATAAGGTACAAAGTGGACAGTGGGTGTGCATTATACCAAGATGCACTTTACATATTGGAGTTGCAATATACCTAGGTACACAGTGCATATTGCATAATTGAAGTACAAAATACAAAGGTGCACTTGTGCATAGTGGAAATGCAATGTGCCAATGTGCACGATTCATGGTGCATGGTGGAAGTGCATCGTACCATGGTCAACTATGCATAATGCATTACGGAAGTACACTATACCACGGTGCACGGTGCATGGTGAATGGTGGACATACATCTTTCTTATGTGCAAGGTGCATAGTGGAACGGTGTCATACTAAGTTGTAAGGTACAAAGTGGACGGTGGGTGTGCATTACACCAAGATGCAGTTTACATATTGGAGTTGCAATATACCTAGGTACATAGTGCATATTGCATAATTGAATTACAAAATACAAAGGTGCACTGTGCATAGTGGAAATGCATTGTGCCAATGTGCACGATTCATGGTGCATGGTGGAACTGCATCGTATCATGGTCAACTATGCATAATGCATTTTGGAAGTACACTATACCATAGTGCAAGGTGCATGGTGAATGGTGGACATACATCTTTCTAATGTGCAAGGTGCATAGTGGAAGAGCGTCGTATTAAGTTGTAAGGTACAAAGTGGACGGTGGGTGTGCATTATACCAAGATGCGGTTTACATATTGGAGTTGCAATATACCTAGGTACACAGTGCATATTGCATAATTGAAGTACAAAATACAAAGGAGCACTTGTGCATAGTGGAAATGCATTGTGCCAATGTGCACGATTCATGGTGCATGGTGGAACTGCATCGTATCATGGTGCATGGTGGATGCACATGGTCAACTATGCATAATGCATTTTGGAAGTACACTATACCATAGTGCAAGGTGCATGGTGAATGGTGGACATACATCTTTCTAATGTGCAAGGTGCATAGTGGAAGAGCGTCGTACTAAGTTGTAAGGTACAAAGTCGATAGTGGGTGTGCATTATACCAAGATGTACTTTACATAGTGGAATTGCACTATACGAAGGAACACGGTGCATATTGAATAGTTAAAGTACAAAATACAAAGGTGCACTGTGCATAGTGGAAATGCAATGTACCAAGGAGCACGATCCTTGGAGCTTGGTGGAAATACATCTTTCGAAAGTACACCATACCATATTGCATAGTGCATGGTGAATGGTGGACATACATCTTTCTAATGTGCAAGGTGCATAGTGGAAGAACGTCATACTAAGTTATAAGGTACAAAGTGGACGGTGGGTGTGCATTATACCAAGATGCACTTTACATATTGGAGTTGCAATATACCTAGGTACACGGTGCATATTGCATAATTGAAGTACAAAATACAAAGGTGCACCGTGCATAGTGGAAATGCAATGTGCCAATGTGCACGATTCATGGTGCATGGTGGAAGTGCATCGTACCATGGTCAACTATGCATAATGCATTACGGAAGTACACTATACCACAGTGCACGGTGCATGGTGAATGGTGGACATACATCTTTCTTATGTGCAAGGTGCATAGTGGAACGAAGTGTCATACTAAGTTGTAAGGTACAAAGTGGACGGTGGGTGTGCATTACACCAAGATGCGGTTTACATATTGGAGTTGCAATATACCTAGGTACATAGTGCATATTGCATAATTGAATTACAAAATACAAAGGTGCACTTGTGCATAGTGGAAATGCATTGTGCCAATGTGCACGATTCATGGTGCATGGTGGAACTGCATCGTATCATGGTCAACTATGCATAATGCATTTTGGAAGTACACTATACCATAGTGCAAGGTGCATGGTGAATGGTGGACATACATCTTTCTAATGTGCAAGGTGCATAGTGGAAGAGCGTCGTATTAAGTTGTAAGGTACAAAGTGGACGGTGGGTGTGCATTATACCAAGATGCGGTTTACATATTGGAGTTGCAATATACCTAGGTACACAAGGCATATTGCATAATTGAAGTACAAAATACAAAGGAGCACTGTGCATAGTGGAAATGCATTGTGTCCAATGTGCAACGATTCATGGTGCATGGTGGAAGTGCATCGTATCATGGTCAACTATGCATAATGCATTTTGGAAGTACACTATACCATAGTGCAAGGTGCATGGTGAATGGTGGACATACATCTTTCTAATGTGCAAGGTGCATAGTGGAAGAGCGTCGTACTAAGTTGTAAGGTACAAAGTCGATAGTGGGTGTGCATTATACCAAGATGTACTTTACATAGTGGAATTGCACTATACGAAGGAACACGGTGCATATTGAATAGTTAAAGTACAAAATACAAAGGTGCACTGTGCATAGTGGAAATGCAATGTACCAAGGAGCACGATCCTTGGAGCTTGGTGGAAATACATCTTTCGAAAGTACACCATACCATATTGCATAGTGCATGGTGAATGGTGGACATACATCTTTCTAATGTGCAAGGTGCATAGTGGAAGAACGTCATACTAAGTTATAAGGTACAAAGTGGACGGTGGGTGTGCATTATACCAAGATGCACTTTACATATTGGAGTTGCAATATACCTAGGTACACGAGTGCATATTGCATAATTGAAGTACAAAATACAAAGGTGCACTTGTGCATAGTGGAAATGCAATGTGCCAATGTGCACGATTCATGGTGCATGGTGGAAGTGCATCGTACCATGGTCAACTATGCATAATGCATTACGGAAGTACACTATACCACGGTGCACGGTGCATGGTGAATGGTGGACATACATCTTTCTTATGTGCAAGGTGCATAGTGGAACAGTGTCATACTAAGTTGTAAGGTACAAAGTGGACGGTGGGTGTGCATTACACCAAGATGCGGTTTACATATTGGAGTTGCAATATACCTAGGTACACAGTGCATATTGCATAATTGAATTACAAAATACAAAGGTGCACTGTGCATAGTGGAAATGCATTGTGCCAATGTGCACGATTCATGGTGCATGGTGGAACTGCATCGTATCATGGTCAACTATGCATAATGCATTTTGGAAGTACACTATACCATAGTGCAAGGTGCATGGTGAATGGTGGACATACATCTTTCTAATGTGCAAGGTGCATAGTGGAAGAGCGTCGTATTAAGTTGTAAGGTACAAAGTGGACGGTGGGTGTGCATTATACCAAGATGCACTTTACATATTGGAGTTGCAATATACCTAGGTACACAGTGCATATTGCATAATTGAAGTACAAAATACAAAGGTGCACTGTGCATAGTGGAAATGCAATGTGCCAATGTGCACGATTCATGGTGCATGGTGGAAGTGCATCGTACCATGCTCAACTATGCATAATGCATTACGGAAGTACACTATACCACAGTGCACGGTGCATGGTGAATGGTGGACATACATCTTTCTTATGTGCAAGGTGCATAGTGGAAAGGTCATACTAAGTTGTAAGGTACAAAGTGGACGGTGGGTGTGCATTACACCAAGATGCGGTTTACATATTGGAGTTGCAATATACCTAGGTACACGGTGCATATTGCATAATTGAATTACAACATACAAAGGTGCACTTGTGCACGGTGGAAATGCATTGTGCCAATGTGCACGATTCATGGTGCATGGTGGAAGTGCATCGTATCATGGTCAACTATGCATAATGCATTTTGGAAGTACACTATACCATAGTGCAAGGTGCATGGTGAATGGTGGACATACATCTTTCTAATGTGCAAGGTGCATAGTGGAAGAGCGTCGTATTAAGTTGTAAGGTACAAAGTGGACGGTGGGTGTGCATTATACCAAGATGCAGTTTACATATTGGAGTTGCAATATACCTAGGTACACGGTGCATATTGCATAATTGAAGTACAAAATACAAAGGTGCACGTGCATAGTGGAAATGCATTGTGCCAATGTGCACGATTCATGGTGCATGGTGGAAGTGCATCGTATCATGGTCAACTATGCATAATGCATTTTGGAAGTACACTATACCATAGTGCAAGGTGCATGGTGAATGGTGGACATACATCTTTCTAATGTGCAAGGTGCATAGTGGAAGAGCGTCGTACTAAGTTGTAAGGTACAAAGTCGATAGTGGGTGTGCATTATACCAAGATGTACTTTACATAGTGGAATTGCACTATACGAAGGAACACGGTGCATATTGAATAGTTAAAGTACAAAATACAAAGGTGCACTGTGCATAGTGGAAATGCAATGTACCAAGGAGCACGATCCTTGGAGCTTGGTGGAAATACATCTTTCGAAAGTACACCATACCATATTGCATAGTGCATGGTGAATGGTGGACATACATCTTTCTAATGTGCAAGGTGCATAGTGGAAGAACGTCATACTAAGTTATAAGGTACAAAGTGGACGGTGGGTGTGCATTATACCAAGATGCACTTTACATATTGGAGTTGCAATATACCTAGGTACACAAGGCATATTGCATAATTGAAGTACAAAATACAAAGGTGCACTGTGCATAGTGGAAATGCAATGTGCCAATGTGCACGATTCATGGTGCATGGTGGAAGTGCATCGTACCATGGTCAACTATGCATAATGCATTACGGAAGTACACTATACCACGGTGCACGGTGCATGGTGAATGGTGGACATACATCTTTCTTATGTGCAAGGTGCATAGTGGAACAGTGTCATACTAAGTTGTAAGGTACAAAGTGGACGGTGGGTGTGCATTACACCAAGATGCAGTTTACATATTGGAGTTGCAATATACCTAGGTACATAGTGCATATTGCATAATTGAATTACAAAATACAAAGGTGCACTGTGCATAGTGGAAATG
Source organism: Linum usitatissimum (assembly GCA_030674075.2). Taxonomy (NCBI): domain Eukaryota; kingdom Viridiplantae; phylum Streptophyta; class Magnoliopsida; order Malpighiales; family Linaceae; genus Linum; species Linum usitatissimum. Next base: position 123,132 of record JAUJYP020000612.1, on the reverse strand, counting down.
CATTGTGCCAATGTGCACGATTCATGGTGCATGGTGGAACTGCATCGTATCATGGTCAACTATGCATAATGCATTTTGGAAGTACACTATACCATAGTGCAAGGTGCATGGTGAATGGTGGACATACATCTTTCTAATGTGCAAGGTGCATAGTGGAAGAGCGTCGTATTAAGTTGTAAGGTACAAAGTGGACGGTGGGTGTGCATTATACCAAGATGCGGTTTACATATTGGAGTTGCAATATACCTAGGTACACGGTGCATATTGCATAATTGAAGTACAAAATACAAAGGAGCACTGTGCATAGTGGAAATGCATTGTGCCAATGTGCACGATTCATGGTGCATGGTGGAAATGCATCGTATCATGGTCAACTATGCATAATGCATTTTGGAAGTACACTATACCATAGTGCAAGGTGCATGGTGAATGGTGGACATACATCTTTCTAATGTGCAAGGTGCATAGTGGAAGAGCGTCGTACTAAGTTGTAAGGTACAAAGTCGATAGTGGGTGTGCATTATACCAAGATGTACTTTACATAGTGGAATTGCACTATACGAAGGAACACGGTGCATATTGAATAGTTAAAGTACAAAATACAAAGGTGCACTGTGCATAGTGGAAATGCAATGTACCAAGGAGCACGATCCTTGGAGCTTGGTGGAAATACATCTTTCGAAAGTACACCATACCATATTGCATAGTGCATGGTGAATGGTGGACATACATCTTTCTAATGTGCAAGGTGCATAGTGGAAGAACGTCATACTAAGTTATAAGGTACAAAGTGGACGGTGGGTGTGCATTATACCAAGATGCACTTTACATATTGGAGTTGCAATATACCTAGGTACACGAGTGCATATTGCATAATTGAAGTACAAAATACAAAGGTGCACTGTGCATAGTGGAAATGCAATGTGCCAATGTGCACGATTCATGGTGCATGGTGGAAGTGCATCGTACCATGGTCAACTATGCATAATGCATTACGGAAGTACACTATACCACGGTGCACGGTGCATGGTGAATGGTGGACATACATCTTTCTTATGTGCAAGGTGCATAGTGGAACGAGTGTCATACTAAGTTGTAAGGTACAAAGTGGACGGTGGGTGTGCATTACACCAAGATGCAGTTTACATATTGGAGTTGCAATATACCTAGGTACATAGTGCATATTGCATAATTGAATTACAAAATACAAAGGTGCACTGTGCATAGTGGAAATGCATTGTGCCAATGTGCACGATTCATGGTGCATGGTGGAACTGCATCGTATCATGGTCAACTATGCATAATGCATTTTGGAAGTACACTATACCATAGTGCAAGGTGCATGGTGAATGGTGTACATACATCTTTCTAATGTGCAAGGTGCATAGTGGAAGAGCGTCGTATTAAGTTGTAAGGTACAAAGTGGACGGTGGGTGTGCATTATACCAAGATGCGGTTTACATATTGGAGTTGCAATATACCTAGGTACACAGTGCATATTGCATAATTGAAGTACAAAATACAAAGGAGCACTGTGCATAGTGGAAATGCATTGTGCCAATGTGCACGATTCATGGTGCATGGTGGAACTGCATCGTATCATGGTGCATGGTGGAAGTGCAACGTATCATGGTCAACTATGCATAATGCATTTTGGAAGTACACTATACCATAGTGCAAGGTGCATGGTGAATGGTGGACATACATCTTTCTAATGTGCAAGGTGCATAGTGGAAGAGCGTCGTACTAAGTTGTAAGGTACAAAGTCGATAGTGGGTGTGCATTATACCAAGATGTACTTTACATAGTGGAATTGCACTATACGAAGGAACACGGTGCATATTGAATAGTTAAAGTACAAAATACAAAGGTGCACTGTGCATAGTGGAAATGCAATGTACCAAGGAGCACGATCCTTGGAGCTTGGTGGAAATACATCTTTCGAAAGTACACCATACCATATTGCATAGTGCATGGTGAATGGTGGACATACATCTTTCTAATGTGCAAGGTGCATAGTGGAAGAACGTCATACTAAGTTATAAGGTACAAAGTGGACGGTGGGTGTGCATTATACCAAGATGCACTTTACATATTGGAGTTGCAATATACCTAGGTACACGAGTGCATATTGCATAATTGAAGTACAAAATACAAAGGTGCACTGTGCATAGTGGAAATGCAATGTGCCAATGTGCACGATTCATGGTGCATGGTGGAAGTGCATCGTACCATGGTCAACTATGCATAATGCATTACGGAAGTACACTATACCACGGTGCACGGTGCATGGTGAATGGTGGACATACATCTTTCTTATGTGCAAGGTGCATAGTGGAACAGTGTCATACTAAGTTGTAAGGTACAAAGTGGACGGTGGGTGTGCATTACACCAAGATGCAGTTTACATATTGGAGTTGCAATATACCTAGGTACATAGTGCATATTGCATAATTGAATTACAAAATACAAAGGTGCACTGTGCATAGTGGAAATGCATTGTGCCAATGTGCACGATTCATGGTGCATGGTGGAACTGCATCGTATCATGGTCAACTATGCATAATGCATTTTGGAAGTACACTATACCATAGTGCAAGGTGCATGGTGAATGGTGTACATACATCTTTCTAATGTGCAAGGTGCATAGTGGAAGAGCGTCGTATTAAGTTGTAAGGTACAAAGTGGACGGTGGGTGTGCATTATACCAAGATGCGGTTTACATATTGGAGTTGCAATATACCTAGGTACACAGTGCATATTGCATAATTGAAGTACAAAATACAAAGGAGCACGTGCATAGTGGAAATGCATTGTGCCAATGTGCACGATTCATGGTGCATGGTGGAAGTGCATCGTATCATGGTCAACTATGCATAATGCATTTTGGAAGTACACTATACCATAGTGCAAGGTGCATGGTGAATGGTGGACATACATCTTTCTAATGTGCAAGGTGCATAGTGGAAGAGCGTCGTACTAAGTTGTAAGGTACAAAGTCGATAGTGGGTGTGCATTATACCAAGATGTACTTTACATAGTGGAATTGCACTATACGAAGGAACACGGTGCATATTGAATAGTTAAAGTACAAAATACAAAGGTGCACTGTGCATAGTGGAAATGCAATGTACCAAGGAGCACGATCCTTGGAGCTTGGTGGAAATACATCTTTCGAAAGTACACCATACCATATTGCATAGTGCATGGTGAATGGTGGACATACATCTTTCTAATGTGCAAGGTGCATAGTGGAAGAACGTCATACTAAGTTATAAGGTACAAAGTGGACGGTGGGTGTGCATTATACCAAGATGCACTTTACATATTGGAGTTGCAATATACCTAGGTACACGATGCATATTGCATAATTGAAGTACAAAATACAAAGGTGCACTTGTGCATAGTGGAAATGCAATGTGCCAATGTGCACGATTCATGGTGCATGGTGGAAGTGCATCGTACCATGGTCAACTATGCATAATGCATTACGGAAGTACACTATACCACGGTGCACGGTGCATGGTGAATGGTGGACATACATCTTTCTTATGTGCAAGGTGCATAGTGGAACAGTGTCATACTAAGTTGTAAGGTACAAAGTGGACGGTGGGTGTGCATTACACCAAGATGCGGTTTACATATTGGAGTTGCAATATACCTAGGTACACAGTGCATATTGCATAATTGAATTACAAAATACAAAGGTGCACTGTGCATAGTGGAAATGCATTGTGCCAATGTGCACGATTCATGGTGCATGGTGGAACTGCATCGTATCATGGTCAACTATGCATAATGCATTTTGGAAGTACACTATACCATAGTGCAAGGTGCATGGTGAATGGTGGACATACATCTTTCTAATGTGCAAGGTGCATAGTGGAAGAGCGTCGTATTAAGTTGTAAGGTACAAAGTGGACGGTGGGTGTGCATTATACCAAGATGCGGTTTACATATTGGAGTTGCAATATACCTAGGTACACAGTGCATATTGCATAATTGAAGTACAAAATACAAAGGTGCACTGTGCATAGTGGAAATGCATTGTGCCAATGTGCACGGATCTTCATGGTGCATGGTGGAAGTGCATCGTATCATGGTCAACTATGCATAATGCATTTTGGAAGTACACTATACCATAGTGCAAGGTGCATGGTGAATGGTGGACATACATCTTTCTAATGTGCAAGGTGCATAGTGGAAGAGCGTCGTACTAAGTTGTAAGGTACAAAGTCGATAGTGGGTGTGCATTATACCAAGATGTACTTTACATAGTGGAATTGCACTATACGAAGGAACACGGTGCATATTGAATAGTTAAAGTACAAAATACAAAGGTGCACCGTGCATAGTGGAAATGCAATGTACCAAGGAGCACGATCCTTGGAGCTTGGTGGAAATACATCTTTCGAAAGTACACCATACCATATTGCATAGTGCATGGTGAATGGTGGACATACATCTTTCTAATGTGCAAGGTGCATAGTGGAAGAACGTCATACTAAGTTATAAGGTACAAAGTGGACAGTGGGTGTGCATTATACCAAGATGCACTTTACATATTGGAGTTGCAATATACCTAGGTACACGAGTGCATATTGCATAATTGAAGTACAAAATACAAAGGTGCACTTGTGCATAGTGGAAATGCAATGTGCCAATGTGCACGATTCATGGTGCATGGTGGAAGTGCATCGTACCATGGTCAACTATGCATAATGCATTACGGAAGTACACTATACCACAGTGCACGGTGCATGGTGAATGGTGGACATACATCTTTCTTATGTGCAAGGTGCATAGTGGAACGAGTGTCATACTAAGTTGTAAGGTACAAAGTGGACGGTGGGTGTGCATTACACCAAGATGCAGTTTACATATTGGAGTTGCAATATACCTAGGTACACAGTGCATATTGCATAATTGAATTACAAAATACAAAGGTGCACTGTGCATAGTGGAAATGCATTGTGCCAATGTGCACGATTCATGGTGCATGGTGGAACTGCATCGTATCATGGTCAACTATGCATAATGCATTTTGGAAGTACACTATACCATAGTGCAAGGTGCATGGTGAATGGTGGACATACATCTTTCTAATGTGCAAGGTGCATAGTGGAAGAGCGTCGTATTAAGTTGTAAGGTACAAAGTGGACGGTGGGTGTGCATTATACCAAGATGCAGTTTACATATTGGAGTTGCAATATACCTAGGTACACAGTGCATATTGCATAATTGAAGTACAAAATACAAAGGTGCACTGTGCATAGTGGAAATGCATTGTGCCAATGTGCACGATTCATGGTGCATGGTGGAAGTGCATCGTATCATGGTCAACTATGCATAATGCATTTTGGAAGTACACTATACCATAGTGCAAGGTGCATGGTGAATGGTGGACATACATCTTTCTAATGTGCAAGGTGCATAGTGGAAGAGCGTCGTACTAAGTTGTAAGGTACAAAGTCGATAGTGGGTGTGCATTATACCAAGATGTACTTTACATAGTGGAATTGCACTATACGAAGGAACACGGTGCATATTGAATAGTTAAAGTACAAAATACAAAGGTGCACTGTGCATAGTGGAAATGCAATGTACCAAGGAGCACGATCCTTGGAGCTTGGTGGAAATACATCTTTCGAAAGTACACCATACCATATTGCATAGTGCATGGTGAATGGTGGACATACATCTTTCTAATGTGCAAGGTGCATAGTGGAAGAACGTCATACTAAGTTATAAGGTACAAAGTGGACAGTGGGTGTGCATTATACCAAGATGCACTTTACATATTGGAGTTGCAATATACCTAGGTACACAGTGCATATTGCATAATTGAAGTACAAAATACAAAGGTGCACTGTGCATAGTGGAAATGCAATGTGCCAATGTGCACGATTCATGGTGCATGGTGGAAGTGCATCGTACCATGGTCAACTATGCATAATGCATTACGGAAGTACACTATACCACAGTGCACGGTGCATGGTGAATGGTGGACATACATCTTTCTTATGTGCAAGGTGCATAGTGGAACAGTGTCATACTAAGTTGTAAGGTACAAAGTGGACAGTGGGTGTGCATTACACCAAGATGCAGTTTACATATTGGAGTTGCAATATACCTAGGTACACAGTGCATATTGCATAATTGAATTACAAAATACAAAGGTGCACTGTGCATAGTGGAAATGCATTGTGCCAATGTGCACGATTCATGGTGCATGGTGGAACCGCATCGTATCATGGTCAACTATGCATAATGCATTTTGGAAGTACACTATACCATAGTGCAAGGTGCATGGTGAATGGTGGACATACATCTTTCTAATGTGCAAGGTGCATAGTGGAAGAGCGTCGTACTAAGTTGTAAGGTACAAAGTGGACAGTGGGTGTGCATTATACCAAGATGCACTTTACATATTGGAGTTGCAATATACCTAGGTACACAGTGCATATTACAATTGTAGTACAAAATACAAAGGTGCACTGTGCATAGTGGAAATGCAATGTACCAAGGAGCACGATCCTTGGAGCTTGGTGGAAATACATCTTTCGAAAGTACACCATACCATATTGCATAGTGCATGGTGAATGGTGGACATACATCTTTCTAATGTGCAAGGTGCATAGTGGAAGAACGTCATACTAAGTTATAAGGTACAAAGTGGACGGTGGGTGTGCATTATACCAAGATGCACTTTACATATTGGAGTTGCAATATACCTAGGTACACAAGTGCATATTGCATAATTGAAGTACAAAATACAAAGGTGCACTGTGCATAGTGGAAATGCAATGTGCCAATGTGCACGATTCATGGTGCATGGTGGAAGTGCATCGTACCATGGTCAACTATGCATAATGCATTACGGAAGTACACTATACCACGGTGCACGGTGCATGGTGAATGGTGGACATACATCTTTCTTATGTGCAAGGTGCATAGTGGAACAGTGTCATACTAAGTTGTAAGGTACAAAGTGGACAGTGGGTGTGCATTACACCAAGATGCAGTTTACATATTGGAGTTGCAATATACCTAGGTACATAGTGCATATTGCATAATTGAATTACAAAATACAAAGGTGCACTGTGCATAGTGGAAATGCATTGTGCCAATGTGCACGATTCATGGTGCATGGTGGAACTGCATCGTATCATGGTCAACTATGCATAATGCATTTTGGAAGTACACTATACCATAGTGCAAGGTGCATGGTGAATGGTGGACATACATCTTTCTAATGTGCAAGGTGCATAGTGGAAGAGCGTCGTATTAAGTTGTAAGGTACAAAGTGGACGGTGGGTGTGCATTATACCAAGATGCAGTTTACATATTGGAGTTGCAATATACCTAGGTACACAATGCATATTGCATAATTGAAGTACAAAATACAAAGGAGCACTGTGCATAGTGGAAATGCATTGTGCCAATGTGCACGATTCATGGTGCATGGTGGAAGTGCATCGTATCATGGTCAACTATGCATAATGCATTTTGGAAGTACACTATACCATAGTGCAAGGTGCATGGTGAATGGTGGACATACATCTTTCTAATGTGCAAGGTGCATAGTGGAAGAGCGTCGTACTAAGTTGTAAGGTACAAAGTCGATAGTGGGTGTGCATTATACCAAGATGTACTTTACATAGTGGAATTGCACTATACGAAGGAACACGGTGCATATTGAATAGTTAAAGTACAAAATACAAAGGTGCACCGTGCATAGTGGAAATGCAATGTACCAAGGAGCACGATCCTTGGAGCTTGGTGGAAATACATCTTTCGAAAGTACACCATACCATATTGCATAGTGCATGGTGAATGGTGGACATACATCTTTCTAATGTGCAAGGTGCATAGTGGAAGAACGTCATACTAAGTTATAAGGTACAAAGTGGACAATGGGTGTGCATTATACCAAGATGCACTTTACATATTGGAGTTGCAATATACCTAGGTACACAAGTGCATATTGCATAATTGAAGTACAAAATACAAAGGTGCACCGTGCATAGTGGAAATGCAATGTGCCAATGTGCACGATTCATGGTGCATGGTGGAAGTGCATCGTACCATGGTCAACTATGCATAATGCATTACGGAAGTACACTATACCACGGTGCACGGTGCATGGTGAATGGTGGACATACATCTTTCTTATGTGCAAGGTGCATAGTGGAACAGTGTCATACTAAGTTGTAAGGTACAAAGTGGACGGTGGGTGTGCATTACACCAAGATGCGCTTTACATATTGGAGTTGCAATATACCTAGGTACACAGTGCATATTGCATAATTGAATTACAAAATACAAAGGTGCACTGTGCATAGTGGAAATGCATTGTGCCAATGTGCACGATTCATGGTGCATGGTGGAACCGCATCGTATCATGGTCAACTATGCATAATGCATTTTGGAAGTACACTATACCATAGTGCAAGGTGCATGGTGAATGGTGGACATACATCTTTCTAATGTGCAAGGTGCATAGTGGAAGAGCGTCGTATTAAGTTGTAAGGTACAAAGTGGACAGTGGGTGTGCATTATACCAAGATGCAGTTTACATATTGGAGTTGCAATATACCTAGGTACACAAGTGCATATTGCATAATTGAAGTACAAAATACAAAGGTGCACTTGTGCATAGTGGAAATGCATTGTGCCAATGTGCACGATTCATGGTGCATGGTGGAAATGCATCGTATCATGGTCAACTATGCATAATGCATTTTGGAAGTACACTATACCATAGTGCAAGGTGCATGGTGAATGGTGGACATACATCTTTCTAATGTGCAAGGTGCATAGTGGAAGAGCGTCGTACTAAGTTGTAAGGTACAAAGTCGATAGTGGGTGTGCATTATACCAAGATGTACTTTACATAGTGGAATTGCACTATACGAAGGAACACGGTGCATATTGAATAGTTAAAGTACAAAATACAAAGGTGCACTGTGCATAGTGGAAATGCAATGTACCAAGGAGCACGATCCTTGGAGCTTGGTGGAAATACATCTTTCGAAAGTACACCATACCATATTGCATAGTGCATGGTGAATGGTGGACATACATCTTTCTAATGTGCAAGGTGCATAGTGGAAGAACGTCATACTAAGTTATAAGGTACAAAGTGGACAGTGGGTGTGCATTATACCAAGATGCACTTTACATATTGGAGTTGCAATATACCTAGGTACACAAGTGCATATTGCATAATTGAAGTACAAAATACAAAGGTGCACCCGTGCATAGTGGAAATGCAATGTGCCAATGTGCACGATTCATGGTGCATGGTGGAAGTGCATCGTACCATGGTCAACTATGCATAATGCATTACGGAAGTACACTATACCACAGTGCACGGTGCATGGTGAATGGTGGACATACATCTTTCTTATGTGCAAGGTGCATAGTGGAAGAAAGTGTCATACTAAGTTGTAAGGTACAAAGTGGACAGTGGGTGTGCATTACACCAAGATGCGGTTTACATATTGGAGTTGCAATATACCTAGGTACACAAGTGCATATTGCATAATTGAATTACAAAATACAAAGGTGCACCGTGCATAGTGGAAATGCATTGTGCCAATGTGCACGATTCATGGTGCATGGTGGAACTGCATCGTATCATGGTCAACTATGCATAATGCATTTTGGAAGTACACTATACCATAGTGCAAGGTGCATGGTGAATGGTGGACATACATCTTTCTAATGTGCAAGGTGCATAGTGGAAGAGCGTCGTATTAAGTTGTAAGGTACAAAGTGGACAGTGGGTGTGCATTATACCAAGATGCACTTTACATATTGGAGTTGCAATATACCTAGGTACACAGTGCATATTGCATAATTGAAGTACAAAATACAAAGGAGCACTGTGCATAGTGGAAATGCATTGTGCCAATGTGCACGATTCATGGTGCATGGTGGAACTGCATCGTATCATGGTCAATTGCCTGAGGGAGGGAATACATCTCTTGTGCAAGTTAGTCTTTGTAAGACGTGAGGTTCTCTTATATACTAACTATATTATATTATACAAAATACAAAGGTCACTATAGAAATGCATTGTGCCAATGTGCACGATTCATGGTGCATGGTGGAAGTGCATCGTATCATGGTCAACTATGCATAATGCATTTTGGAAGTACACTATACCATAGTGCAAGGTGCATGGTGAATGGTGGACATACATCTTTCTAATGTGCAAGGTGCATAGTGGAAGAGCGTCGTACTAAGTTGTAAGGTACAAAGTCGATAGTGGGTGTGCATTATACCAAGATGTACTTTACATAGTGGAATTGCACTATACGAAGGAACACGGTGCATATTGAATAGTTAAAGTACAAAATACAAAGGTGCACCGTGCATAGTGGAAATGCAATGTACCAAGGAGCACGATCCTTGGAGCTTGGTGGAAATACATCTTTCGAAAGTACACCATACCATATTGCATAGTGCATGGTGAATGGTGGACATACATCTTTCTAATGTGCAAGGTGCATAGTGGAAGAACGTCATACTAAGTTATAAGGTACAAAGTGGACAGTGGGTGTGCATTATACCAAGATGCACTTTACATATTGGAGTTGCAATATACCTAGGTACACAAAGTGCATATTGCATAATTGAAGTACAAAATACAAAGGTGCACTGTGCATAGTGGAAATGCAATGTGCCAATGTGCACGATTCATGGTGCATGGTGGAAGTGCATCGTACCATGGTCAACTATGCATAATGCATTACGGAAGTACACTATACCACAGTGCACGGTGCATGGTGAATGGTGGACATACATCTTTCTTATGTGCAAGGTGCATAGTGGAACAGTTGTCATACTAAGTTGTAAGGTACAAAGTGGACAGTGGGTGTGCATTACACCAAGATGCAGTTTACATATTGGAGTTGCAATATACCTAGGTACACAGTGCATATTGCATAATTGAATTACAAAATACAAAGGTGCACTGTGCATAGTGGAAATGCATTGTGCCAATGTGCACGATTCATGGTGCATGGTGGAACTGCATCGTATCATGGTCAACTATGCATAATGCATTTTGGAAGTACACTATACCATAGTGCAAGGTGCATGGTGAATGGTGGACATACATCTTTCTAATGTGCAAGGTGCATAGTGGAAGAGCGTCGTATTAAGTTGTAAGGTACAAAGTGGACAGTGGGTGTGCATTATACCAAGATGCAGTTTACATATTGGAGTTGCAATATACCTAGGTACACAGTGCATATTGCATAATTGAAGTACAAAATACAAAGGTGCACTGTGCATAGTGGAAATGCATTGTGCCAATGTGCACGATTCATGGTGCATGGTGGAAGTGCATCGTATCATGGTCAACTATGCATAATGCATTTTGGAAGTACACTATACCATAGTGCAAGGTGCATGGTGAATGGTGGACATACATCTTTCTAATGTGCAAGGTGCATAGTGGAAGAGCGTCGTACTAAGTTGTAAGGTACAAAGTCGATAGTGGGTGTGCATTATACCAAGATGTACTTTACATAGTGGAATTGCACTATACGAAGGAACACGGTGCATATTGAATAGTTAAAGTACAAAATACAAAGGTGCACTGTGCATAGTGGAAATGCAATGTACCAAGGAGCACGATCCTTGGAGCTTGGTGGAAATACATCTTTCGAAAGTACACCATACCATATTGCATAGTGCATGGTGAATGGTGGACATACATCTTTCTAATGTGCAAGGTGCATAGTGGAAGAACGTCATACTAAGTTATAAGGTACAAAGTGGACAGTGGGTGTGCATTATACCAAGATGCACTTTACATATTGGAGTTGCAATATACCTAGGTACACAGTGCATATTGCATAATTGAAGTACAAAATACAAAGGTGCACCGTGCATAGTGGAAATGCAATGTGCCAATGTGCACGATTCATGGTGCATGGTGGAAGTGCATCGTACCATGGTCAACTATGCATAATGCATTACGGAAGTACACTATACCACGGTGCACGGTGCATGGTGAATGGTGGACATACATCTTTCTAATGTGCAAGGTGCATAGTGGAACAGTGTCATACTAAGTTGTAAGGTACAAAGTGGACAGTGGGTGTGCATTACACCAAGATGCACTTTACATATTGGAGTTGCAATATACCTAGGTACATAGTGCATATTGCATAATTGAAGTACAAAATACAAAGGTGCACTGTGCATAGTGGAAATGCATTGTGCCAATGTGCACGATTCATGGTGCATGGTGGAACCGCATCGTATCATGGTCAACTATGCATAATGCATTTTGGAAGTACACTATACCATAGTGCAAGGTGCATGGTGAATGGTGGACATACATCTTTCTAATGTGCAAGGTGCATAGTGGAAGAGCGTCGTATTAAGTTGTAAGGTACAAAGTGGACAGTGGGTGTGCATTATACCAAGATGCAGTTTACATATTGGAGTTGCAATATACCTAGGTACACAATGCATATTGCATAATTGAAGTACAAAATACAAAGGAGCACTGTGCATAGTGGAAATGCATTGTGCCAATGTGCACGATTCATGGTGCATGGTGGAAGTGCATCGTATCATGGTCAACTATGCATAATGCATTTTGGAAGTACACTATACCATAGTGCAAGGTGCATGGTGAATGGTGGACATACATCTTTCTAATGTGCAAGGTGCATAGTGGAAGAGCGTCGTACTAAGTTGTAAGGTACAAAGTCGATAATGGGTGTGCATTATACCAAGATGTACTTTACATAGTGGAATTGCACTATACGAAGGAACACGGTGCATATTGAATAGTTAAAGTACAAAATACAAAGGTGCACCGTGCATAGTGGAAATGCAATGTACCAAGGAGCACGATCCTTGGAGCTTGGTGGAAATACATCTTTCGAAAGTACACCATACCATATTGCATAGTGCATGGTGAATGGTGGACATACATCTTTCTAATGTGCAAGGTGCATAGTGGAAGAACGTCATACTAAGTTATAAGGTACAAAGTGGACAGTGGGTGTGCATTATACCAAGATGCACTTTACATATTGGAGTTGCAATATACCTAGGTACACAGTGCATATTGCATAATTGAAGTACAAAATACAAAGGTGCACTGTGCATAGTGGAAATGCAATGTGCCAATGTGCACGATTCATGGTGCATGGTGGAAGTGCATCGTACCATGGTCAACTATGCATAATGCATTACGGAAGTACACTATACCACGGTGCACGGTGCATGGTGAATGGTGGACATACATCTTTCTTATGTGCAAGGTGCATAGTGGAACAGTGTCATACTAAGTTGTAAGGTACAAAGTGGACAGTGGGTGTGCATTACACCAAGATGCAGTTTACATATTGGAGTTGCAATATACCTAGGTACACAGTGCATATTGCATAATTGAATTACAAAATACAAAGGTGCACTGTGCATAGTGGAAATGCATTGTGCCAATGTGCACGATTCATGGTGCATGGTGGAACTGCATCGTATCATGGTCAACTATGCATAATGCATTTTGGAAGTACACTATACCATAGTGCAAGGTGCATGGTGAATGGTGGACATACATCTTTCTAATGTGCAAGGTGCATAGTGGAAGAGCGTCGTATTAAGTTGTAAGGTACAAAGTGGACAAAGGGTGTGCATTATACCAAGATGCAGTTTACATATTGGAGTTGCAATATACCTAGGTACACAGTGCATATTGCATAATTGAAGTACAAAATACAAAGGTGCACTGTGCATAGTGGAAATGCATTGTGCCAATGTGCACGATTCATGGTGCATGGTGGAAATGCATCGTATCATGGTCAACTATGCATAATGCATTTTGGAAGTACACTATACCATAGTGCAAGGTGCATGGTGAATGGTGGACATACATCTTTCTAATGTGCAAGGTGCATAGTGGAAGAGCGTCGTACTAAGTTGTAAGGTACAAAGTCGATAGTGGGTGTGCATTATACCAAGATGTACTTTACATAGTGGAATTGCACTATACGAAGGAACACGGTGCATATTGAATAGTTAAAGTACAAAATACAAAGGTGCACCGTGCATAGTGGAAATGCAATGTACCAAGGAGCACGATCCTTGGAGCTTGGTGGAAATACATCTTTCGAAAGTACACCATACCATATTGCATAGTGCATGGTGAATGGTGGACATACATCTTTCTAATGTGCAAGGTGCATAGTGGAAGAACGTCATACTAAGTTATAAGGTACAAAGTGGACAGTGGGTGTGCATTATACCAAGATGCACTTTACATATTGGAGTTGCAATATACCTAGGTACACAGTGCATATTGCATAATTGAAGTACAAAATACAAAGGTGCACTGTGCATAGTGGAAATGCAATGTGCCAATGTGCACGATTCATGGTGCATGGTGGAAGTGCATCGTACCATGGTCAACTATGCATAATGCATTACGGAAGTACACTATACCACAGTGCACGGTGCATGGTGAATGGTGGACATACATCTTTCTTATGTGCAAGGTGCATAGTGGAACAGTGTCATACTAAGTTGTAAGGTACAAAGTGGACAGTGGGTGTGCATTACACCAAGATGCAGTTTACATATTGGAGTTGCAATATACCTAGGTACATAGTGCATATTGCATAATTGAATTACAAAATACAAAGGTGCACTGTGCATAGTGGAAATGCATTGTGCCAATGTGCACGATTCATGGTGCATGGTGGAACTGCATCGTATCATGGTCAACTATGCATAATGCATTTTGGAAGTACACTATACCATAGTGCAAGGTGCATGGTGAATGGTGGACATACATCTTTCTAATGTGCAAGGTGCATAGTGGAAGAGCGTCGTATTAAGTTGTAAGGTACAAAGTGGACAGTGGGTGTGCATTATACCAAGATGCAGTTTACATATTGGAGTTGCAATATACCTAGGTACACAAGGCATATTGCATAATTGAAGTACAAAATACAAAGGTGCACTGTGCATAGTGGAAATGCATTGTGCCAATGTGCACGATTCATGGTGCATGGTGGAAGTGCATCGTATCATGGTCAACTATGCATAATGCATTTTGGAAGTACACTATACCATAGTGCAAGGTGCATGGTGAATGGTGGACATACATCTTTCTAATGTGCAAGGTGCATAGTGGAAGAGCGTCGTACTAAGTTGTAAGGTACAAAGTCGATAGTGGGTGTGCATTATACCAAGATGTACTTTACATAGTGGAATTGCACTATACGAAGGAACACGGTGCATATTG
Organism: Linum usitatissimum; assembly: GCA_030674075.2. Taxonomy (NCBI): domain Eukaryota; kingdom Viridiplantae; phylum Streptophyta; class Magnoliopsida; order Malpighiales; family Linaceae; genus Linum; species Linum usitatissimum. The sequence continues at coordinate 107,849 of JAUJYP020000612.1, read as the reverse complement.
AATAGTTAAAGTACAAAATACAAAGGTGCACTGTGCATAGTGGAAATGCAATGTACCAAGGAGCACGATCCTTGGAGCTTGGTGGAAATACATCTTTCGAAAGTACACCATACCATATTGCATAGTGCATGGTGAATGGTGGACATACATCTTTCTAATGTGCAAGGTGCATAGTGGAAGAACGTCATACTAAGTTATAAGGTACAAAGTGGACAGTGGGTGTGCATTATACCAAGATGCACTTTACATATTGGAGTTGCAATATACCTAGGTACACAATGCATATTGCATAATTGAAGTACAAAATACAAAGGTGCACCGTGCATAGTGGAAATGCAATGTGCCAATGTGCACGATTCATGGTGCATGGTGGAAGTGCATCGTACCATGGTCAACTATGCATAATGCATTACGGAAGTACACTATACCACAGTGCACGGTGCATGGTGAATGGTGGACATACATCTTTCTTATGTGCAAGGTGCATAGTGGAACAAAGTGTCATACTAAGTTGTAAGGTACAAAGTGGACAATGGGTGTGCATTACACCAAGATGCAGTTTACATATTGGAGTTGCAATATACCTAGGTACATAGTGCATATTGCATAATTGAATTACAAAATACAAAGGTGCACTGTGCATAGTGGAAATGCATTGTGCCAATGTGCACGATTCATGGTGCATGGTGGAACTGCATCGTATCATGGTCAACTATGCATAATGCATTTTGGAAGTACACTATACCATAGTGCAAGGTGCATGGTGAATGGTGTACATACATCTTTCTAATGTGCAAGGTGCATAGTGGAAGAGCGTCGTATTAAGTTGTAAGGTACAAAGTGGACAGTGGGTGTGCATTATACCAAGATGCAGTTTACATATTGGAGTTGCAATATACCTAGGTACACAGTGCATATTGCATAATTGAAGTACAAAATACAAAGGAGCACTGTGCATAGTGGAAATGCATTGTGCCAATGTGCACGATTCATGGTGCATGGTGGAACTGCATCGTATCATGGTGCATGGTGGAACTGCATCGTATCATGGTCAACTATGCATAATGCATTTTGGAAGTACACTATACCATAGTGCAAGGTGCATGGTGAATGGTGGACATACATCTTTCTAATGTGCAAGGTGCATAGTGGAAGAGCGTCGTACTAAGTTGTAAGGTACAAAGTCGATAGTGGGTGTGCATTATACCAAGATGTACTTTACATAGTGGAATTGCACTATACGAAGGAACACGGTGCATATTGAATAGTTAAAGTACAAAATACAAAGGTGCACTGTGCATAGTGGAAATGCAATGTACCAAGGAGCACGATCCTTGGAGCTTGGTGGAAATACATCTTTCGAAAGTACACCATACCATATTGCATAGTGCATGGTGAATGGTGGACATACATCTTTCTAATGTGCAAGGTGCATAGTGGAAGAACGTCATACTAAGTTATAAGGTACAAAGTGGACAGTGGGTGTGCATTATACCAAGATGCACTTTACATATTGGAGTTGCAATATACCTAGGTACACAGTGCATATTGCATAATTGAAGTACAAAATACAAAGGTGCACTGTGCATAGTGGAAATGCAATGTGCCAATGTGCACGATTCATGGTGCATGGTGGAAGTGCATCGTACCATGGTCAACTATGCATAATGCATTACGAAAGTACACTATACCACAGTGCACGGTGCATGGTGAATGGTGGACATACATCTTTCTTATGTGCAAGGTGCATAGTGGAACGAGTGTCATACTAAGTTGTAAGGTACAAAGTGGACAGTGGGTGTGCATTACACCAAGATGCGGTTTACATATTGGAGTTGCAATATACCTAGGTACACAGTGCATATTGCATAATTGAATTACAAAATACAAAGGTGCACTGTGCATAGTGGAAATGCATTGTGCCAATGTGCACGATTCATGGTGCATGGTGGAACCGCATCGTATCATGGTCAACTATGCATAATGCATTTTGGAAGGACACTATACCATAGTGCAAGGTGCATGGTGAATGGTGGACATACATCTTTCTAATGTGCAAGGTGCATAGTGGAAGAGCGTCGTATTAAGTTGTAAGGTACAAAGTGGACAAGTGGGTGTGCATTATACCAAGATGCAGTTACATATTGGAGTTGCAATATACCTAGGTACACAAGTGCATATTGCATAATTGAAGTACAAAATACAAAGGTGCACTGTGCATAGTGGAAATGCATTGTGCCAATGTGCACGATTCATGGTGCATGGTGGAAGTGCATCGTATCATGGTCAACTATGCATAATGCATTTTGGAAGTACACTATACCATAGTGCAAGGTGCATGGTGAATGGTGGACATACATCTTTCTAATGTGCAAGGTGCATAGTGGAAGAGCGTCGTACTAAGTTGTAAGGTACAAAGTCGATAGTGGGTGTGCATTATACCAAGATGTACTTTACATAGTGGAATTGCACTATACGAAGGAACACGGTGCATATTGAATAGTTAAAGTACAAAATACAAAGGTGCACCGTGCATAGTGGAAATGCAATGTACCAAGGAGCACGATCCTTGGAGCTTGGTGGAAATACATCTTTCGAAAGTACACCATACCATATTGCATAGTGCATGGTGAATGGTGGACATACATCTTTCTAATGTGCAAGGTGCATAGTGGAAGAACGTCATACTAAGTTATAAGGTACAAAGTGGACAGTGGGTGTGCATTATACCAAGATGCACTTTACATATTGGAGTTGCAATATACCTAGGTACACAGTGCATATTGCATAATTGAAGTACAAAATACAAAGGTGCACTGTGCATAGTGGAAATGCAATGTGCCAATGTGCACGATTCATGGTGCATGGTGGAAGTGCATCGTACCATGGTCAACTATGCATAATGCATTACGAAAGTACACTATACCACAGTGCACGGTGCATGGTGAATGGTGGACATACATCTTTCTTATGTGCAAGGTGCATAGTGGAACAGTGTCATACTAAGTTGTAAGGTACAAAGTGGACAAAGTGGGTGTGCATTACACCAAGATGCAGTTTACATATTGGAGTTGCAATATACCTAGGTACACAGTGCATATTGCATAATTGAATTACAAAATACAAAGGTGCACTGTGCATAGTGGAAATGCATTGTGCCAATGTGCACGATTCATGGTGCATGGTGGAACTGCATCGTATCATGGTCAACTATGCATAATGCATTTTGGAAGGACACTATACCATAGTGCAAGGTGCATGGTGAATGGTGGACATACATCTTTCTAATGTGCAAGGTGCATAGTGGAAGAGCGTCGTATTAAGTTGTAAGGTACAAAGTGGACAGTGGGTGTGCATTATACCAAGATGCAGTTTACATATTGGAGTTGCAATATACCTAGGTACACAAGTGCATATTGCATAATTGAAGTACAAAATACAAAGGTGCACTCGTGCATAGTGGAAATGCATTGTGCCAATGTGCACGATTCATGGTGCATGGTGGAAGTGCATCGTATCATGGTCAACTATGCATAATGCATTTTGGAAGTACACTATACCATAGTGCAAGGTGCATGGTGAATGGTGGACATACATCTTTCTAATGTGCAAGGTGCATAGTGGAAGAGCGTCGTACTAAGTTGTAAGGTACAAAGTCGATAGTGGGTGTGCATTATACCAAGATGTACTTTACATAGTGGAATTGCACTATACGAAGGAACACGGTGCATATTGAATAGTTAAAGTACAAAATACAAAGGTGCACTGTGCATAGTGGAAATGCAATGTACCAAGGAGCACGATCCTTGGAGCTTGGTGGAAATACATCTTTCGAAAGTACACCATACCATATTGCATAGTGCATGGTGAATGGTGGACATACATCTTTCTAATGTGCAAGGTGCATAGTGGAAGAACGTCATACTAAGTTATAAGGTACAAAGTGGACAGTGGGTGTGCATTATACCAAGATGCACTTTACATATTGGAGTTGCAATATACCTAGGTACACAAGGCATATTGCATAATTGAAGTACAAAATACAAAGGTGCACTGTGCATAGTGGAAATGCAATGTGCCAATGTGCACGATTCATGGTGCATGGTGGAAGTGCATCGTACCATGGTCAACTATGCATAATGCATTACGGAAGTACACTATACCACAGTGCACGGTGCATGGTGAATGGTGGACATACATCTTTCTTATGTGCAAGGTGCATAGTGGAACAGTGTCATACTAAGTTGTAAGGTACAAAGTGGACAGTGGGTGTGCATTACACCAAGATGCAGTTTACATATTGGAGTTGCAATATACCTAGGTACACAGTGCATATTGCATAATTGAATTACAAAATACAAAGGTGCACTGTGCATAGTGGAAATGCATTGTGCCAATGTGCACGATTCATGGTGCATGGTGGAACTGCATCGTATCATGGTCAACTATGCATAATGCATTTTGGAAGTACACTATACCATAGTGCAAGGTGCATGGTGAATGGTGGACATACATCTTTCTAATGTGCAAGGTGCATAGTGGAAGAGCGTCGTATTAAGTTGTAAGGTACAAAGTGGACAGTGGGTGTGCATTATACCAAGATGCACTTTACATATTGGAGTTGCAATATACCTAGGTACACAATGCATATTGCATAATTGAAGTACAAAATACAAAGGTGCACTGTGCATAGTGGAAATGCATTGTGCCAATGTGCACGATTCATGGTGCATGGTGGAAGTGCATCGTATCATGGTCAACTATGCATAATGCATTTTGGAAGTACACTATACCATAGTGCAAGGTGCATGGTGAATGGTGGACATACATCTTTCTAATGTGCAAGGTGCATAGTGGAAGAGCGTCGTACTAAGTTGTAAGGTACAAAGTCGATAGTGGGTGTGCATTATACCAAGATGTACTTTACATAGTGGAATTGCACTATACGAAGGAACACGGTGCATATTGAATAGTTAAAGTACAAAATACAAAGGTGCACTGTGCATAGTGGAAATGCAATGTACCAAGGAGCACGATCCTTGGAGCTTGGTGGAAATACATCTTTCGAAAGTACACCATACCATATTGCATAGTGCATGGTGAATGGTGGACATACATCTTTCTAATGTGCAAGGTGCATAGTGGAAGAACGTCATACTAAGTTATAAGGTACAAAGTGGACAGTGGGTGTGCATTATACCAAGATGCACTTTACATATTGGAGTTGCAATATACCTAGGTACACAGTGCATATTGCATAATTGAAGTACAAAATACAAAGGTGCACTCGTGCATAGTGGAAATGCAATGTGCCAATGTGCACGATTCATGGTGCATGGTGGAAGTGCATCGTACCATGGTCAACTATGCATAATGCATTACGGAAGTACACTATACCACAGTGCACGGTGCATGGTGAATGGTGGACATACATCTTTCTTATGTGCAAGGTGCATAGTGGAACAGTGTCATACTAAGTTGTAAGGTACAAAGTGGACATTTGGTGTGCATTACACCAAGATGCAGTTTACATATTGGAGTTGCAATATACCTAGGTACACAGTGCATATTGCATAATTGAATTACAAAATACAAAGGTGCACTGTGCATAGTGGAAATGCATTGTGCCAATGTGCACGATTCATGGTGCATGGTGGAACTGCATCGTATCATGGTCAACTATGCATAATGCATTTTGGAAGTACACTATACCATAGTGCAAGGTGCATGGTGAATGGTGGACATACATCTTTCTAATGTGCAAGGTGCATAGTGGAAGAGCGTCGTATTAAGTTGTAAGGTACAAAGTGGACAAAGTGGGTGTGCATTATACCAAGATGCGCTTTACATATTGGAGTTGCAATATACCTAGGTACACAAGGCATATTGCATAATTGAAGTACAAAATACAAAGGTGCACTGTGCATAGTGGAAATGCATTGTGCCAATGTGCACGATTCATGGTGCATGGTGGAAGTGCATCGTATCATGGTCAACTATGCATAATGCATTTTGGAAGTACACTATACCATAGTGCAAGGTGCATGGTGAATGGTGGACATACATCTTTCTAATGTGCAAGGTGCATAGTGGAAGAGCGTCGTACTAAGTTGTAAGGTACAAAGTGGATAGTGGGTGTGCATTATACCAAGATGCACTTTACATAGTGGAATTGCAATATACCAAGGTACACGGTGCATATTGCATAGTTGAAGTACAAAATACAAAGGTGCACTGTGCATAGTGGAAATGCATTGTGCCAAGGTGCACGATTCATGGTGCATGGTGGAAGTGCATCGTATCATGGTCAACTATGCATAATGCATTTTGAAAGTACACTATACCATAGTGCAAGGTGCATGGTGAATGGTGGACATACATCTTTCTAATGTGCAAGGTGCATAGTGGAAGAGCGTCGTACTAAGTTGTAAGGTACAAAGTGGACAGTGGGTGTGCATTATACCAAGATGCACTTTACATATTGGAGTTGCAATATACCTAGGTACACAAGTGCATATTGCATAATTGAAGTACAAAATACAAAGGTGCACTGGTGCATAGTGGAAATGCATTGTGCCAATGTGCACGATTCATGGTGCATGGTGGAAGTGCATCGTACCATGGTCAACTATGCATAATGCATTACGGAAAGTACACTATACCATAGTGCACGGTGCATGGTGAATGGTGGACATACATCTTTCTAATGTGCAAGGTGCATAGTGGAAGAGCGTCATACTAAGTTGTAAGGTACAAAGTGGACAGTGGGTGTGCATTATACCAAGATGCACTTTACATATTGGAGTTGCAATATACCTAGGTACACAGTGCATATTGCATAATTGAATTACAAAATACAAAGGTGCACTCGTGCATAGTGGAAATGCATTGTGCCAATGTGCACGATTCATGGTGCATGGTGGAACTGCATCGTATCATGGTCAACTATGCATAATGCATTTTGGAAGTACACTATACCATAGTGCAAGGTGCATGGTGAATGGTGGACATACATCTTTCTAATGTGCAAGGTGCATAGTGGAAGAGCGTCGTATTAAGTTGTAAGGTACAAAGTGGACAGTGGGTGTGCATTATACCAAGATGCACTTTACATATTGGAGTTGCAATATACCTAGGTACACAAGGCATATTGCATAATTGAAGTACAAAATACAAAGGTGCACCGTGCATAGTGGAAATGCATTGTGCCAATGTGCACGATTCATGGTGCATGGTGGAACTGCATCGTATCATGGTCAACTATGCATAATGCATTTTGGAAGTACACTATACCATAGTGCAAGGTGCATGGTGAATGGTGGACATACATCTTTCTAATGTGCAAGGTGCATAGTGGAAGAGCGTCGTACTAAGTTGTAAGGTACAAAGTGGACAGTGGGTGTGCATTATACCAAGATGCACTTTACATAGTGGAGTTGCAATATACCTAGGTACACGGTGCATATTGCATAATTGAAGTACAAAATACAAAGGTGCACCGTGCATAGTGGAAATGCATTGTGCCAATGTGCACGATTCATGGTGCATGGTGGAAGTGCATCGTATCATGGTCAACTATGCATAATGCATTTTGGAAGTACACTATACCATAGTGCAAGGTGCATGGTGAATGGTGGACATACATCTTTCTAATGTGCAAGGTGCATAGTGGAAGAGCGTCGTACTAAGTTGTAAGGTACAAAGTGGACAGTGGGTGTGCATTATACCAAGATGCACTTTACATATTGGAGTTGCAATATACCTAGGTACACAGTGCATATTGCATAATTGAAGTACAAAATACAAAGGTGCACTAACCATAGTGGAAATGCATTGTGCCAATATGCACGATTCATGGTGCATGGTGGAAGTGCATCGTATCATGGTCAACTATGCATAATGCATTTTGGAAGTACACTATACCATAGTGCAAGGTGCATGGTGAATGGTGGACATACATCTTTCTAATGTGCAAGGTGCATAGTGGAACAGCGTCGTACTAAGTTGTAAGGTACAAAGTGGACAATGGGTGTGCATTATACCAAGATGCAGTTTACATATTGGAGTTGCAATATACCTAGGTACACAGTGCATATTGCATAATTGAAGTACAAAATACAAAGGTGCACTGTGCATAGTGGAAATGCATTGTGCCAATGTGCACGATTCATGGTGCATGGTGGAAGTGCATCGTATCATGGTCAACTATGCATAATGCATTTTGGAAGTACACTATACCATAGTGCAAGGTGCATGGTGAATGGTGGACATACATCTTTCTAATGTATAAGGTGCATAATGGAAGAGCGTCGTACTAAGTTGTAAGGTACAAAGTGGACAGTGGGTGTGCATTATACCAAGATGCAGTTTACATATTGGAGTTGCAATATACCTAGGTACACAGTGCATATTGCATAATTGAAGTACAAAATACAAAGGTGCACTGTGCATAGTGGAAATGCATTGTGCCAATGTGCACGATTCATGGTGCATGGTGGAACTGCATCGTATCATGGTCAACTATGCATAATGCATTTTGGAAGTACACTATACCATAGTGCAAGGTGCATGGTGAATGGTGGACATACATCTTTCTAATGTGCAAGGTGCATAGTGGAAGAGCGTCGTACTAAGTTGTAAGGTACAAAGTGGACAGTGGGTGTGCATTATACCAAGATGCACTTTACATATTGGAGTTGCAATATACCTAGGTACACGGTGCATATTGCATAATTGAAGTACAAAATACAAAGGTGCATGCATAGTGGAAATGCAATGTACCAAGGAGCACGATCCATGGTGCTTGGTGGAAGTGCATCGTACCATGGTCAACTATGCATAATGCATTACGAAAGTACGCCAAACCATAGTGCACTGGTGAATGGTGGACATACATCTTTCTAATGTGCAATGTGCATAGTGGAAGAGCTTCGTACTAAGTTGTAAGGTACGAAGTGGATAGTGGGTGTGCATTATACCAAGATGCACTTTACATAGTTGAATTGCAATATACCAAGGTATACGATGCATATTGCATAGTTGAAGTACAAAATACAAAGGTGCACTGTGCATAGTGGAAATGCATTGTGCCAATGTGCACGATTCATGGTGCATGGTGGAACTGCATCGTATCATGGTCAACTATGCATAATGCATTTTGGAAGTACACTATACCATTGTGCAAGGTTCATGGTGAATGGTGGACATACATCTTTCTAATGTGCAAGGTGGATAGTGGAAGAGCGTCGTACTAAGTTGTAAGGTACAAAGTGGACAGTGGGTGTGCATTATACCAAGATGCAGTTTACATATTGGAGTTGCAATATACCTAGGTACACAGTGCATATTGCATAATTGAAGTACAAAATACAAAGGAGCACTGTGCATAGTGGAAATGCAATGTGCCAATGTGCACGATTCATGGTGCATGGTGGAAGTGCATCGTACCATGGTCAACTATGCATAATGCATTTTGAAAGTACACTATACCATAGTGCACGGTGCATGGTGAATGGTGGACATACATCTTTCTAATGTGCAAGGTGCATAGTGGAAGAGTGTCGTACTAAATTGTAAGGTACAAAGTGGATAGTGGGTGTGCATTATACCAAGATGCACTTTACATAGTTGAATTGCAATATACCAAGGTACACGATGCATATTGCATAGTTGAAGTACAAAATACAAAGGTGCATTGTGTATAGTGGAAATGCATTGAGCCAATGTGCACGATTCATGGTGCATGGTGGAAGTGCATCGTATCATGGTCAACTATGCATAATGCATTTTGGAAGTACACTATACCATAGTGCAAGGTGCATGGTGAATTGTGGACATACATCTTTCTAATGTAAAAGGTGCATAATGGAAGAGCGTCGTACTAAGTTATAAGGTACAAAGTGGACAGTGGGTGTGCATTATACCAAGATGCACTTTACATATTGGAGTTGCAATATACCTAGGTACACAATGCATATTGCATAATTGAAGTACAAAATACAAAGGTGCACTCGTGCATAGTGGAAATGCATTGTGCCAATGTGCACGATTCATGGTGCATGGTGGAAGTGCATCGTATCATGGTCAACTATGCATAATGCATTTTGGAAGTACACTATACCATAGTGCAAGGTGCATGGTGAATGGTGGACATACATCTTTCTAATGTGCAAGGTGCATAGTGGAAGAGTGTCGTACTAAGTTGTAAGGTACAAAGTGGACAGTGGGTGTGCATTATACCAAGATGCACTTTACATATTGGAGTTGCAATATACCTAGGTACACGGTGCATATTGCATAATTGAAGTACAAAATACAAAGGTGCATTGTGCATAGTGGAAATGCATTGTGCCAATGTGCACGATTCATGGTGCATGGTGGAAGTGCATCGTATCATGGTCAACTATGCATAATGCATTTTGGAAGTACACTATACCATAGTGCAAGGTGCATGGTGAATGGTGGACATACATCTTTCTAATGTGCAAGGTGCATAGTGGAAGAGCGTCGTACTAAGTTGTAAGGTACAAAGTGGACGGTGGGTGTGCATTATACCAAGATGCAGTTTACATATTGGAGTTGCAATATACCTAGGTACACAGTGCATATTGCATAATTGAAGTACAAAATACAAAGGTGCACTGTGCATAGTGGAAATGCATTGTGCCAATGTGCACGATTCATGGTGCATGGTGGAAGTGCATCGTATCATGGTCAACTATGCATAATGCATTTTGGAAGTACACTATACCATAGTGCAAGGTGCATGGTGAATGGTGGACATACATCTTTCTAATGTGCAAGGTGCATAGTGGAAAGAGCGTCGTACTAAGTTGTAAGGTACAAAGTGGATAGTGGGTGTGCATTATACCAAGATGACTTTACATAGTGGAATTGCAATATACCAAGGAACACGGTGCATATTGAATAGTTGAAGTACAAAATACAAAGGTGCAGTGCATAGTGGAAATGCAATGTACCAAGGAGCACGATTCTTGGAGCATGGTGGAAATACATCAATAATTTCGAAAGTACACTATACCATATTGCAAGGTGCATGGTGAATGGTGGACATACATCTTTCTAATGTGCAAGGTGCATAGTGGAAGAGCGTCGTACTAAGTTGTAAGGTACAAAGTGGACGGTGGGTGTGCATTATACCAAGATGCACTTTACATATTGGAGTTGCAATATACCTAGGTACACAAGGCATATTGCATAATTGAAGTACAAAATACAAAGGTGCACCGTGCATAGTGGAAATGCAATGTACCAAGGAGCACGATCCATGGTGCTTGGTGGAAGTGCATCGTACCATGGTCAACTATGCATAATGCATTACGAAAGTACGCCAAACCATAGTGCACGGTGCACGGTGAATGGTGGACATACATCTTTCTAATGTGCAATGTGCATAGTGGAAGAGCGTCGTACTAAGTTGTAAGGTACAAAGTGGACAAAGGGTGTGCATTATACCAAGATGCACTTTACATATTGCAATTGCAATATACCTAGGTACACAAGGCATATTGCATAATTGAAGTACAAAATACAAAGGTGCATTGTGCATAGTGGAAAGGCATTGTGCCAATGTGCACGATTCATGGTGCATGGTGGAAGTGCATCGTATCATGGTCAACTATGCATAATGCATTTTGGAAGTACACTATACCATAGTGCAAGGTGCATGGTGAATTGTGGACATACATCTTTCAAATGTATAAGGTGCATAATGGAACAGCGTCGTACTAAGTTGTAAGGTACAAAGTGGACAAAGTGGGTGTGCATTATACAAAGATGCACTTTACATATTGGAGTTGCAATATACCTAGGTACACAATGCATATTGCATAATTGAAGTACAAAATACAAAGGTGCACTGTGCATAGTGGAAATGCATTGTGCCAATGTGCACGATTCGTGGTGCATGGTGGAACCGCATCCTATCATGGTCAACTATGCATAATGCATTTTGGAAGTAAACTATACCATAGTGCAAGGTGCATGGTGAATGGTGGACATACATCTTTCTAATGTGCAAGGTGCATAGTGGAAGAGCGTCGTACTAAGTTGTAAGGTACAAAGTGGATAGTGAGTGTGCATTATACCAAGATGTACTTTAGATAGTGGAATTGCACTATACGAAGGAACACGGTGCATATTGAATAGTTGAAGTACAAAATACAAAGGTGCACCGTGCATAGTGGAAATACAATGTACCAAGGAGCACGATCCTTGGAGCTTGGTGGAAATACATCTTTCGAAAGTACACCATACCATATTGCATAGTGCATGGTGAATGGTGGACATACATCTTTCTAATGTGCAAGGTGCATAGTGGAAGAACGTCGTACTAAGTTATAAGGTACAAAGTGGACAAGTGGGTGTGCATTATACCAAGATGCACTTTACATATTGGAGTTGCAATATACCTAGGTACACAGTGCATATTGCATAATTGAAGTACAAAATACAAAGGTGCACTCGTGCATAGTGGAAATGCATTGTGCCAATGTGCACGATTTATGGTGCATGGTGGAAGTGCATCGTATCATGGTCAACTATGCATAATGCATTTTGGAAGTACACTATACCATAGTGCAAGGTGCATGGTGAATTGTGGACATACATCTTTCAAATGTATAAGGTGCATAATGGAAGAGTGTCGTACTAAGTTGTATGGTACAAAGTGGATAGTGGGTGTGCATTATACCAAGATGCACTTTACATATTGGAGTTGCAATATACCTAGGTACACGATGCATATTGCATAATTGAAGTACAAAATACAAAGGTGCACTGTGCATAGTGGAAATGCATTGTGCCAATGTGCACGATTCATGGTGCATGGTGGAACTGCATCGTATCATGGTCAACTATGCATAATGCATTTTGGAAGTACACTATACCATAGTGCAAGGTGCATGGTGAATGGTGGACATACATCTTTCTAATGTGCAAGGTGCATAGTGGAAGAGCGTCGTACTAAGTTGTAAGGTACAAAGTGGACAAAGTGGGTGTGCATTATACCAAGATGCACTTTACATATTGGAGTTGCAATATACCTAGGTACACAAGGCATATTGCATAATTGAAGTACAAAATACAAAGGTGCACTGTGCATAGTGGAAATGCATTGTGCCAATGTGCACGATTCATGGTGCATGGTGGAACTGCATCCTATCATGGTCAACTATGCATAATGCATTTTGGAAGTACACTATACCATAGTGCAAGGTGCATGGTGAATGGTGGACATACATATTTCTTATGTGCAAGGTGCATAGTGGAACAGTGTCATACTAAGTTGTAAGGTACAAAGTAGACAGTGGGTGTGCATTACACCAAGATGCAGTTTACATATTGGAGTTGCAATATACCTAGGTACACAGTGCATATTGCATAATTGAAGTACAAAATACAAAGGTGCACTGTGCATAGTGGAAATGCATTGTGCCAATGTGCAAGATTCATGGTGCATGGTGAAAGTGCATCGTATCATGGTCAACTATGCATAATGCATTTTGGAAGTACACTAAACTATAATGCAAGGTGCATGGTGAATGGTGGACATACATCTTTCTAATGTGCAAGGTGCATAGTGGAAGAGCGTCGTACTAAGTTGTAAGGTACAAAGTGGACAGTGGGTGTGCATTATACCAAGATGCACTTTACATATTGGAGTTGCAATATACCTAGGTACACAAGGCATATTGCATAATTGAAGTACAAAATACAAAGGTGCACTCGTGCATAGTGGAAATGCAATGTACCAAGGAGCACGATCCATGGTGCTTGGTGGAAGTGCATCGTACCATGGTCATCTATGCATAATGCATTACGAAAGTACGCCAAACCATAGTGCACGGTGCACGGTGAATGGTGGACATACATCTTTCTAATGTGCAATGTGCATAGTGGAAGAGCGTCGTACTAAGTTGTAAGGTACAAAGTGGACAAGTGGGTGTGCATTATACCAAGATGCACTTTACATATTGCAATTGCAATATACCTAGGTACACAGTGCATATTGCATAATTGAAGTACAAAATACAAAGGTGCATTGTGCATAGTGGAAAGGCATTGTGCCAATGTGCACGATTCATGGTGCATGGTGGAAGTGCATCGTATCATGGTCAACTATGCATAATGCATTTTGGAAGTACACTATACCATAGTGCAAGGTGCATGGTGAATTGTGGACATACATCTTTCAAATGTATAAGGTGCATAATGGAACAGCGTCGTACTAAGTTGTAAGGTACAAAGTGGACAAGTGGGTGTGCATTATACAAAGATGCACTTTACATATTGGAGTTGCAATATACCTAGGTACACAATGCATATTGCATAATTGAAGTACAAAATACAAAGGTGCACCGTGCATAGTGGAAAGGCATTGTGCCAATGTGCACGATTCGTGGTGCATGGTGGAACTGCATCCTATCATGGTCAACTATGCATAATGCATTTTGGAAGTAAACTATACCATAGTGCAAGGTGCATGGTGAATCGTGGACATACATCTTTCTAATGTGCAAGGTGCATAGTGGAAGAGCGTCGTACTAAGTTGTAAGGTACAAAGTGGATAGTGAGTGTGCATTATACCAAGATGTACTTTAGATAGTGGAATTGCACTATACGAAGGAACACGGTGCATATTGAATAGTTGAAGTACAAAATACAAAGGTGCACTGTGCATAGTGGAAATACAATGTACCAAGGAGCACGATCCTTGGAGCTTGGTGGAAATACATCTTTCGAAAGTACACCATACCATATTGCATAGTGCATGGTGAATGGTGGACATACATCTTTCTAATGTGCAAGGTGCATAGTGGAAGAACGTCATACTAAGTTATAAGGTACAAAGTGGACAGTGGGTGTGCATTATACCAAGATGCACTTTACATATTGGAGTTGCAATATACCTAGGTACACAAGTGCATATTGCATAATTGAAGTACAAAATACAAAGGTGCACCGTGCATAGTGGAAATGCATTGTGCCAATGTGCACGATTTATGGTGCATGGTGGAAGTGCATCGTATCATGGTCAACTATGCATAATGCATTTTGGAAGTACACTATACCATAGTGCAAGGTGCATGGTGAATGGTGGACATACATCTTTCAAATGTATAAGGTGCATAATGGAACAGCGTCGTACTAAGTTGTATGGTACAAAGTGGACAGTGGGTGTGCATTATACCAAGATGCAGTTTACATATTGGAGTTGCAATATACCTAGGTACACAGTGCATATTGCATAATTGAAGTACAAAATACAAAGGTGCACTGTGCATAGTGGAAATGCAATGTACCAAGGAGCACGATCCATGGTGCTTGGTGGAAGTGCATCGTACCATGGTCATCTATGCATAATGCATTACGAAAGTACACTAAACCATAGTGCAAGGTGCATGGTGAATGGTGGACATACATCTTTCTAATGTGCAAGGTGCATAGTGGAAGAGCGTCGTACTAAGTTGTAAGGTACAAAGTGGACAGTGGGTGTGCATTATACCAAGATGCACTTTACATATTGCAATTGCAATATACCTAGGTACACAAGGCATATTGCATAATTGAAGTACAAAATACAAAGGTGCATTGTGCATAGTGGAAAGGCATTGTGCCAATGTGCACGATTCATGGTGCATGGTGGAAGTGCATCGTATCATGGTCAACTATGCATAATGCATTTTGGAAGTACACTATACCATAGTGCAAGGTGCATGGTGAATTGTGGACATACATCTTTCAAATGTATAAGGTGCATAATGGAACAGCGTCGTACTAAGTTGTAAGGTACAAAGTGGACAGTGGGTGTGCATTATACAAAGATGCACTTTACATATTGGAGTTGCAATATACCTAGGTACACAGTGCATATTGCATAATTGAAGTACAAAATACAAAGGTGCACTGTGCATAGTGGAAATGCATTGTCCAATGTGCACGATTCGTGGTGCATGGTGGAACTGCATCCTATCATGGTCAACTATGCATAATGCATTTTGGAAGTAAACTATACCATAGTGCAAGGTGCATGGTGAATCGTGGACATACATCTTTCTAATGTGCAAGGTGCATAGTGGAAGAGCGTCGTACTAAGTTGTAAGGTACAAAGTGGATAGTGAGTGTGCATTATACCAATATGTACTTTAGATAGTGGAATTGCACTATACGAAGGAACACGGTGCATATTGAATAGTTGAAGTACAAAATACAAAGGTGCAATCGTGCATAGTGGAAATACAATGTACCAAGGAGCACGATCCTTGGAGCTTGGTGGAAATACATCGTATCATGGTCTATGCATAATGATTTTGAAAGTACACCATACCATATTGCATAGTGCATGGTGAATGGTGGACATACATCTTTCTAATGTGCAAGGTGCATAGTGGAAGAACGTCATACTAAGTTATAAGGTACAAAGTGGACAGTGGGTGTGCATTATACCAAGATGCACTTTACATATTGGAGTTGCAATATACCTAGGTACACAGTGCATATTGCATAATTGAAGTACAAAATACAAAGGTGCACTGTGCATAGTGGAAATGCATTGTGCCAATGTGCACGATTTATGGTGCATGGTGGAAGTGCATCGTATCATGGTCAACTATGCATAATGCATTTTGGAAGTACACTATACCATAGTGCAAGGTGCATGGTGAATTGTGGACATACATCTTTCAAATGTATAAGGTGCATAATGGAACAGCGTCGTACTAAGTTGTATGGTACAAAGTGGACAGTGGGTGTGCATTATACCAAGATGCACTTTACATATTGGAGTTGCAATATACCTAGGTACACAGTGCATATTGCATAATTGAAGTACAAAATACAAAGGTGAACTATGCATAGTGGAAATGCATTGTGCCAATGTGCACGATTCATGGTGCATGGTGGAACTGCATCGTATCATGGTCAGCTATGCATAATGCATTTTGGAAGTACACTATACCATAGTGCAAGGTGCATGGTGAATGGTGGACATACATCTTTCTAATGTGCAAGGTGCATAGTGGAAGAGCGTCGTACTAAGTTGTAAGGTACAAAGTGGACAGTGGGTGTGCATTATACCAAGATGCACTTTACATATTGGAGTTGCAATATACCTAGGTACACAGTGCATATTGCATAATTGAAGTACAAAATACAAAGGTGCACTGTGCATAGTGGAAATGCAATGTACCAAGGAGCACGATCCATGGTGCTTGGTGGAAGTGCATCGTACCATGGTCAACTATGCATAATGCATTACGAAAGTACGCAAAACCATAGTGCACGGTGCATGGTGAATGGTGGACATACATCTTTCTAATGTGCAATGTGCATAGTGGAAGAGCGTCGTACTAAGTTGTAAGGTACGAAGTGGATAGTGGGTGTGCATTATACCAAGATGCACTTTACATAGTTGAATTGCAATATACCAAGGTATATGATGCATATTGCATAGTTGAAGTACAAAATACAAAGGTGCACTGTGTATAGAGGAAATGCATTGTGCCAATGTGCACGATTCATGGTGCATGGTGGAACTGCATCGTATCATGGTCAACTATGCAGAATGCATTTTGGAAGTACACTATACCATTGTGCAAGGTTCATGGTGAATGGTGGACATACATCTTTCTAATGTGCAAGGTGGATAGTGGAAGAGCGTCGTACCAAGTTGTAAGGTACAAAGTGGACAGTGGGTGTGCATTATACCAAGATGCACTTTACATATTGGAGTTGCAATATACCTAGGTACACAGTGCATATTGCATAATTGAAGTACAAAATACAAAGGAGCACTGTGCATAGTGGAAATGCATTGTGCCAATGTGCACGATTCATGGTGCATGGTGGAAGTGCATCGTATCATGGTCAACTATGCATAATGCATTTTGGAAGTACACTATACCATAGTGCGAGGTGCATGGTGAATGGTGGACATACATCTTTCTAATGTGCAAGGTGCATAGTGGAAGAGTGTCGTACTAAATTGTAAGGTACAAAGTGGATAGTGGGTGTGCATTATACCAAGATGCACTTTACATAGTGGAGTTGCAATATACCAAGGTACACGATGCATATTGCATAGTTGAAGTACAAAATACAAAGGTGCATTGTGTATAGTGGAAATGCATTGAGCCAATGTGCACGATTCATGGTGCATGGTGGAAGTGCATCGTATCATGGTCAACTATGCATAATGCACTTTGGAAGTACACTATACCATAGTGCAAGGTGCATGGTGAATTGTGGACATACATCTTTCAAATGTATAAGGTGCATAATGGAACAGCGTCGTACTAAGTTATAAGGTACAAAGTGGACGGGGGTGTGCATTATACCAAGATGCACTTTACATATTGGAGTTGCAATATACCTAGGTACACAAGTGCATATTGCATAATTGAAGTACAAAATACAAAGGTGCATTGTGCATAGTGGAAATGCATTGTGCCAATGTGCACGATTCATGGTGCATGGTGGAAGTGCATCCTATCATGGTCAACTATGCATAATGCATTTTGGAAGTACACTATACCATAGTGCAAGGTGCATGGTGAATGGTGGACATACATATTTCTAATGTGCAAGGTGCATAGTGGAAGAGCGTCGTACTAAGTTGTAAGGTACAAAGTGGACAGTGGGTGTGCATTATACCAAGATGCACTTTACATATTGGAGTTGCAATATACCTAGGTACACATTGCATATTGCATAATTGAAGTACAAAATACAAAGGTGCACTGTGCATAGTGGAAATGCATTGTGCCAATGTGCACGATTCATGGTGCATGGTGGAACTGCATCGTATCATGGTCAACTATGCATAATGCATTTTGGAAGTACACTATACCATAGTGCAAGGTGCATGGTGAATGGTGGACATACATCTTTCTAATGTGCAAGGTGCATAGTGGAAGAGCGTCGTACTAAGTTGTAAGGTACAAAGTGGATAGTGAGTGTGCATTATACCAAGATGTACTTTAGATAGTGGAATTGCACTATACGAAGGAACACGGTGCATATTGAATAGTTGAAGTACAAAATACAAAGGTGCACTGTGCATAGTGGAAATGCAATGTACCAAGGAGCACGATCCTTGGAGCTTGGTGGAAATACATCTTTCGAAAGTACACCATACCATATTGCATAGTGCATGGTGAATGGTGGACATACATCTTTCTAATGTGCAAGGTGCATAGTGGAAGAACGTCGTACTAAGTTATAAGGTACAAAGTGGACAGTGGGTGTGCATTATACCAAGATGCACTTTACATATTGGAGTTGCAATATACCTAGGTACACGATGCATATTGCATAATTGAAGTACAAAATACAAAGGTGCACTGTGCATAGTGGAAATGCAATGTGCCATTGTGCACGATTCATGGTGCATGGTGGAAGTGCATCGTACCATGGTCAACTATGCATAATGCATTACGGAAGTACACTAAACCATAGTGCAAGGTGCATGGTGAATGGTGGACATACATCTTTCTAATGTGCAAGGTGCATAGTGGAAGAGCGTCGTACTAAGTTGTAAGGTACAAAGTGGACAGTGGGTGTGCATTATACCAAGATGCACTTTACATATTGCAATTGCAATATACCTAGGTACACAAGGCATATTGCATAATTGAAGTACAAAATACAAAGGTGCATTGTGCATAGTGGAAAGGCATTGTGCCAATGTGCACGATTCATGGTGCATGGTGGAAGTGCATCGTATCATGGTCAACTATGCATAATGCATTTTGGAAGTACACTATACCATAGTGCAAGGTGCATGGTGAATTGTGGACATACATCTTTCAAATGTATAAGGTGCATAATGGAAGAGCGTCGTACTAAGTTGTAAGGTACAAAGTGGACAGTGGGTGTGCATTATACAAAGATGCACTTTACATCTTGGAGTTGCAATATACCTAGGTACACATTGGCATATTGCATAATTGAAGTACAAAATACAAAGGTGCACTGTGCATAGTGGAAATGCATTGTGCCAATGTGCACGATTCATGGTGCATGGTGGAACTGCATCCTATCATGGTCAACTATGCATAATGCATTTTGGAAGTAAACTATACCATAGTGCAAGGTGCATGGTGAATGGTGGACATACATCTTTCTAATGTGCAAGGTGCATAGTGGAAGAGCGTCGTACTAAGTTGTAAGGTACAAAGTGGATAGTGAGTGTGCATTATACCAAGATGTACTTTAGATAGTGGAATTGCACTATACGAAGGAACACGGTGCATATTGAATAGTTGAAGTACAAAATACAAAGGTGCACTTGCATAGTGGAAATACAATGTACCAAGGAGCACGATCCTTGGAGCTTGGTGGAAATAGATCTTTCGAAAGTACACCATACCATATTGCATAGTGCATGGTGAATGGTGGACATACATCTTTCTAATGTGCAAGGTGCATAGTGGAAGAACGTCGTACTAAGTTATAAGGTACAAAGTGGACAGTGGGTGTGCATTATACCAAGATGAACTTTACATATTGGAGTTGCAATATACCTAGGTACACAGTGCATATTGCATAATTGAAGTACAAAATACAAAGGTGCACTGTGCATAGTGGAAATGCATTGTGCCAATGTGCACGATTCATGGTGCATGGTGGAACTGCATCCTATCATGGTCAACTATGCATAATGCATTTTGGAAGTACACTATACCATAGTGCGAGGTGCATGGTGAATGGTGGACATACATCTTTCTAATGTGCAAGGTGCATAGTGGAAGAGTGTCGTACTAAATTGTAAGGTACAAAGTGGATAGTGGGTGTGCATTATACCAAGATGCACTTTACATAGTTGAATTGCAATATACCAAGGTACACGATGCATATTGCATAGTTGAAGTACAAAATACAAAGGTGCACTGTGTATAGTGGAAATGCATTGTGCCAATGTGCACGATTTATGGTGCATGGTGGAAGTGCATCGTATCATGGTCAACTATGCATAATGCACTTTGGAAGTACACTATACCATAGTGCAAGGTGCATGGTGAATTGTGGACATACATCTTTCAAATGTGCAAGGTGCATAATGGAAGAGCGTCGTACTAAGTTGTAAGGTACAAAGTGGACAGTGGGTGTGCATTATACCAAGATGCACTTTACATATTGGAGTTGCAATATACCTAGGTACACAAGGCATATTGCATAATTGAAGTACAAAATACAAAGGTGCACTGTGCATAGTGGAAATGCATTGTGCCAATGTGCACGATTCATGGTGCATGGTGGAAGTGCATCGTATCATGGTCAACTATGCATAATGCATTTTGGAAGTACACTATACCATAGTGCAAGGTGCATGGTGAATGGTGGACATACATCTTTCTAATGTGCAAGGTGCATAGTGGAAGAGAGTCGTACTAAGTTGTAAGGTACAAAGTGGACAGTGGGTGTGCATTATACCAAGATGCACTTTACATATTGGAGTTGCAATATACCTAGGTACACAGTGCATATTGCATAATTGAAGTACAAAATACAAAGGTGCACTGTGCATAGTGGAAATGCATTGTGCCAATGTGCACGATTCATGGTGCATGGTGAAAGTGCATCGTATCATGGTCAACTATGCATAATGCATTTTGGAAGTACACTAAACCATAATGCAAGGTGCATGGTGAATGGTGGACATACATCTTTCTAATGTGCAAGGTGCATAGTGGAAGAGCGTCGTACTAAGTTGTAAGGTACAAAGTGGACAAGTGGGTGTGCATTATACCAAGATGCACTTTACATATTGGAGTTGCAATATACCTAGGTACACAAGTGCATATTGCATAATTGAAGTACAAAATACAAAGGTGCACTGTGCATAGTGGAAATGCAATGTACCAAGGAGCACGATCCATGGTGCTTGGTGGAAGTGCATCGTACCATGGTCATCTATGCATAATGCATTACGAAAGTACGCCAAACCATAGTGCACGGTGCACGGTGAATGGTGGACATACATCTTTCTAATGTGCAATGTGCATAGTGGAAGAGCGTCGTACTAAGTTGTAAGGTACAAAGTGGACAGTGGGTGTGCATTATACCAAGATGCACTTTACATATTGCAATCGCAATATACCTAGGTACACAGTGCATATTGCATAATTGAAGTACAAAATACAAAGGTGCATTGTGCATAGTGGAAAGGCATTGTGCCAATGTGCACGATTCATGGTGCATGGTGGAAGTGCATCGTATCATGGTCAACTATGCATAATGCATTTTGGAAGTACACTATACCATAGTGCAAGGTGCATGGTGAATTGTGGACATACATCTTTCAAATGTATAAGGTGCATAATGGAACAGCGTCGTACTAAGTTGTAAGGTACAAAGTGGACAGTGGGTGTGCATTATACAAAGATGCACTTTACATATTGGAGTTGCAATATACCTAGGTACACATTGCATATTGCATAATTGAAGTACAAAATACAAAGGTGAACTGTGCATAGTGGAAATGCATTGTGCCAATGTGCACGATTCGTGGTGCATGGTGGAACTGCATCCTATCATGGTCAACTATGCATAATGCATTTTGGAAGTAAACTATACCATAGTGCAAGGTGCATGGTGAATGGTGGACATACATCTTTCTAATGTGCAAGGTGCATAGTGGAAGAGCGTCGTACTAAGTTGTAAGGTACAAAGTGGATAGTGAGTGTGCATTATACCAAGATGCACTTTAGATAGTGGAATTGCACTATACGAAGGAACACGGTGCATATTGAATAGTTGAAGTACAAAATACAAAGGTGCACCGTGCATAGTGGAAATGCAATGTACCAAGGAGCACGATCCATGGAGCTTGGTGGAATGCATCTACCATGGTCAACTATGCATAATGCATTACGAAAGTACACCATACCATATTGCACAGGTGCATGGTGAATGGTGGACATACATCTTTCTAATGTGCAAGGTGCATAGTGGAAGAACGTCGTACTAAGTTATAAGGTACAAAGTGGACAGTGGGTGTGCATTATACCAAGATGCACTTTACATATTGGAGTTGCAATATACCTAGGTACACAAGGCATATTGCATAATTGAAGTACAAAATACAAAGGTGCACCGTGCATAGTGGAAATGCATTGTACCAATGTGCACGATTCATGGTGCATGGTGGAAGTGCATCGTATCATGGTCAACTATGCATAATGCATTTTGGAAGTACACTATACCATATGCAAGGTGCATGGTGAATGGTGGACATACATCTTTCTAATGTGCAAGGTGATAGTGGAAAGCGTCGTACTAAGTTGTAAGGTACAAATGGACATGGGTGTGCTTATACCAAGATGCACTTTAATATTGGAGTTGCAATATACCTAGGTACACGGTGCATATGCAAATTGAAGTACAAAATACAAAGGTGCACCGTGCATAGTGGAAATGCATTGTACCAATGTGCACGATTCATGGTGCATGGTGGAAGTGCATCGTACATGGTCAACTATGCATAATCATTTTGGAAGTACACTATACCATAGTGCAAGGTGCATGGTGAATGGTGGACATACATCTTTCTAATGTGCAAGGTGCATAATGGAAGAGCGTCGTACTAAGTTGTAAGGTACAAAGTGGACGGTGGGTGTGCATTATACCAAGATGCAGTTTACATATTGGAGTTGCAATATACCTAGGTACACAGTGCATATTGCATAATTGAAGTACAAAATACAAAGGTGCACTGTGCATAGTGGAAATGCATTGTGCCAATGTGCACGATTCATGGTGCATGGTGGAAGTGCATCGTATCATGGTCAACTATGCATAATGCATTTTGGAAGTACACTATACCATAGTGCAAGGTGCATGGTGAATGGTGGACATACATCTTTCTAATGTGCAAGGTGCATAGTGGAAGAGTGTCGTACTAAATTGTAAGGTACAAAGTGGATAGTGGGTGTGCATTATACCAAGATGCACTTTACATAGTTGAATTGCAATATACCAAGGTACACGATGCATATTGCATAGTTGAAGTACAAAATACAAAGGTGCACTTGTGCATAGTGGAAATGCATTGTGCCAATGTGCACGATTCATGGTGCATGGTGGAAGTGCATCGTATCATGGTCAACTATGCATAATGCATTTTGGAAGTACACTATACCATAGTGCAAGGTGCATGGTGAATGGTGGACATACATCTTTCAAATGTGCAAGGTGCATAGTGGAAGAGCGTCGTACTAAGTTGTAAGGTACAAAGTGGACAGTGGGTGTGCATTATACCAAGATGCACTTTACATATTGAGTTGCAATATACCTAGGTACACAAGTGCATATTGCATAATTGAAGTACAAAATACAAAGGTGCACTTGTGCATAGTGGAAATGCATTGTGCCAATGTGCACGATTCATGGTGCATGGTGGAAGTGCATCGTATCATGGTCAACTATGCATAATGCATTTTGGAAGTACACTATACCATAGTGCAAGGTGCATGGTGAATGGTGGACATACATCTTTCTAATGTGCAAGGTGCATAGTGGAAGAGCGTCGTACTAAGTTGTAAGGTACAAAGTGGACAATGGGTGTGCATTATACCAAGATGCACTTTACATATTGGAGTTGCAATATACCTAGGTACACAGTGCATATTGCATAATTGAAGTACAAAATACAAAGGTGCACTGTGCATAGTGGAAATGCATTGTGCCAATGTGCACGATTCATGGTGCATGGTGAAAGTGCATCGTATCATGGTCAACTATGCATAATGCATTTTGGAAGTACACTAAACTATAGTGCAAGGTGCATGGTGAATGGTGGACATACATCTTTCTAATGTGCAAGGTGCATAGTGGAAGAGCGTCGTACTAAGTTGTAAGGTACAAAGTGGATAGTGGGTGTGCATTATACCAAGATGCACTTTACATATTGGAGTTGCAATATACCTAGGTACACAGTGCATATTGCATAATTGAAGTACAAAATACAAAGGTGCACTGTGCATAGTGGAAATGCAATGTACCAAGGAGCACGATCCATGGTGCTTGGTGGAAGTGCATCGTACCATGGTCAACTATGCATAATGCATTTTGAAAGTACGCCAAACCATAGTGCACGGTGCATGGTGAATGGTGGACATACATCTTTCTAATGTGCAATGTGCATAGTGGAAGAGCGTCGTACTAAGTTGTAAGGTACAAAGTGGACAGTGGGTGTGCATTATACCAAGATGCACTTTACATATTGGAGTTGCAATATACCTAGGTACACAGGGCATATTGCATAATTGAAGTACAAAATACAAAGGTGCACTTGTGCATAGTGGAAATGCATTGTACCAATGTGCACGATTCATGGTGCATGGTGGAAGTGCATCGTATCATGGTCAACTATGCATAATGCATTTTGGAAGTACACTAAACCATAGTGCAAGGTGCATGGTGAATGGTGGACATACATCTTTCTAATGTGCAAGGTGCATAGTGGAAGAGCGTCGTACTAAGTTGTAAGGTACAAAGTGGACAGTGGGTGTGCATTATACCAAGATGCACTTTACATATTGGAGTTGCAATATACCTAGGTACACAGTGCATATTGCATAATTGAAGTACAAAATACAAAGGTGCACTGTGCATAGTGGAAATGCATTGTGCCAATGTGCACGATTCATGGTGCATGGTGGAAGTGCATCGTATCATGGTCAACTATGCATAATGCATTTTGGAAGTACACTATACCATAGTGCAAGGTGCATGGTGAATGGTGGACATACATCTTTCTAATGTGCAAGGTGCATAGTGGAAGAGCGTCGTACTAAGTTGTAAGGTACAAAGTGGACAGTGGGTGTGCATTATACCAAGATGCACTTTACATATTGGAGTTGCAATATACCTAGGTACACAGTGCATATTGCATAATTGAAGTACAAAATACAAAGGTGCACTTGTGCATAGTGGAAATGCATTGTGCCAATGTGCACGATTCATGGTGCATGGTGGAAGTGCATCGTATCATGGTCAACTATGCATAATGCATTTTGAAAGTACACTATACCATAGTGCAAGGTGCATGGTGAATGGTGGACATACATCTTTCTAATGTGCAAGGTGCATAGTGGAAGAGCGTCGTACTAAGTTGTAAGGTACAAAGTGGACAGTGGGTGTGCATTATACCAAGATGCACTTTACATATTGGAGTTGCAATATACCTAGGTACACAGTGCATATTGCATAATTGAAGTACAAAATACAAAGGTGCACTTGTGCATAGTGGAAATGCATTGTGCCAATGTGCACGATTCATGGTGCATGGTGGAAGTGCATCGTATCATGGTCAACTATGCATAATGCATTTTGGAAGTACACTATACCATAGTGCAAGGTGCATGGTGAATGGTGGACATACATCTTTCTAATGTGCAAGGTGCATAGTGGAAGAGCGTCGTACTAAGTTGTAAGGTACAAAGTGGACAATGGGTGTGCATTATACCAAGATGCACTTTACATATTGGAGTTGCAATATACCTAGGTACACGGTGCATATTGCATAATTGAAGTACAAAATACAAAGGTGCACTTGTGCATAGTGGAAATGCATTGTGCCAATGTGCACGATTCATGGTGCATGGTGGAAGTGCATCGTATCATGGTCAACTATGCATAATGCATTTTGGAAGTACACTATACCATAGTGCAAGGTGCATGGTGAATGGTGGACATACATCTTTCTAATGTGCAAGGTGCATAGTGGAAGAGCGTCGTACTAAGTTGTAAGGTACAAAGTGGACAAAGGGTGTGCATTATACCAAGATGCACTTTACATATTGGAGTTGCAATATACCTAGGTACACAAGGCATATTGCATAATTGAAGTACAAAATACAAAGGTGCACTGTGCATAGTGGAAATGCATTGTACCAATGTGCACGATTCATGGTGCATGGTGGAAGTGCATCGTACCATGGTCAACTATGCATAATGCATTTTGAAAGTACACTAAACCATAGTGCAAGGTGCATGGTGAATGGTGGACATACATCTTTCTAATGTGCAATGTGCATAGTGGAAGAGCGTCGTACTAAGTTGTAAGGTACAAAGTGGACAGTGGGTGTGCATTATACCAAGATGCACTTTACATATTGGAGTTGCAATATACCTAGGTACACAATGCATATTGCATAATTGAAGTACAAAATACAAAGGTGCACTTGTGCATAGTGGAAATGCATTGTGCCAATGTGCACGATTCATGGTGCATGGTGGAAGTGCATCGTATCATGGTCAACTATGCATAATGCATTTTGGAAGTACACTATACCATAGTGCAAGGTGCATGGTGAATGGTGGACATACATCTTTCTAATGTGCAAGGTGCATAGTGGAAGAGCGTCGTACTAAGTTGTAAGGTACAAAGTGGACAGTGGGTGTGCATTATACCAAGATGCACTTTACATATTGGAGTTGCAATATACCTAGGTACACAATGCATATTGCATAATTGAAGTACAAAATACAAAGGTGCACTGTGCATAGTGGAAATGCAATGTACCAAGGAGCACGATCCATGGTGCTTGGTGGAAGTGCATCGTACCATGGTCAACTATGCATAATGCATTTCGAAAGTACGCCAAACCATAGTGCAAGGTGCATGGTGAATGGTGGACATACATCTTTCTAATGTGCAATGTGCATAGTGGAAGAGCGTCGTACTAAGTTGTAAGGTACAAAGTGGACAGTGGGTGTGCATTATACCAAGATGCACTTTACATATTGGAATTGCAATATACCTAGGTACACAGTGCATATTGCATAATTGAAGTACAAAATACAAAGGTGCACCGTGCATAGTGGAAATGCATTGTGCCAATGTGCACGATTCATGGTGCATGGTGGAAGTGCATCGTATCATGGTCAACTATGCATAATGCATTTTGGAAGTACACTATACCATAGTGCAAGGTGCATGGTGAATGGTGGACATACATCTTTCTAATGTGCAAGGTGCATAGTGGAAGAGCGTCGTACTAAGTTGTAAGGTACAAAGTGGATAGTGGGTGTGCATTATACCAAGATGCACTTTACATATTGCAGTTGCAATATACCTAGGTACACAGTGCATATTGCATAATTGAAGTACAAAATACAAAGGTGCACTTGTGCATAGTGGAAATGCATTGTGCCAATGTGCACGATTCATGGTGCATGGTGGAAGTGCATCGTATCATGGTCAACTATGCATAATGCATTTTGGAAGTACACTAAACCATAGTGCAAGGTGCATGGTGAATGGTGGACATACATCTTTCTAATGTGCAAGGTGCATAGTGGAAGAGCGTCGTACTAAGTTGTAAGGTACAAAGTGGACAGTGGGTGTGCATTATACCAAGATGCACTTTACATATTGGAGTTGCAATATACCTAGGTACACAGTGCATATTGCATAATTGAAGTACAAAATACAAAGGTGCACTGTGCATAGTGGAAATGCAATGTACCAAGGAGCACGATCCATGGTGCTTGGTGGAAGTGCATCGTACCATGGTCAACTATGCATAATGCATTACGAAAGTACGCCAAACCATAGTGCACGGTGCACGGTGAATGGTGGACATACATCTTTCTAATGTGCAATGTGCATAGTGGAAGAGCGTCGTACTAAGTTGTAAGGTACAAAGTGGACAGTGGGTGTGCATTATACCAAGATGCACTTTACATATTGCAATTGCAATATACCTAGGTACATAGTGCATATTGCATAATTGAAGTACAAAATACAAAGGTGCACTGTGCATAGTGGAAATGCATTGTGCCAATGTGCACGATTCATGGTGCATGGTGGAAGTGCATCGTATCATGGTCAACTATGCATAATGCATTTTGGAAGTACACTATACCATAGTGCAAGGTGCATGGTGAATGGTGGACATACATCTTTCTAATGTGCAAGGTGCATAATGGAAGAGCGTCGTACTAAGTTGTAAGGTACAAAGTGGACAGTGGGTGTGCATTATACCAAGATGCACTTTACATATTGGAGTTGCAATATACCTAGGTACACAGTGCATATTGCATAATTGAAGTACAAAATACAAAGGTGCACTGTGCATAGTGGAAATGCATTGTGCCAATGTGCACGATTCATGGTGCATGGTGGAAGTGCATCGTATCATGGTCAACTATGCATAATGCATTTTGGAAGTACACTATACCATAGTGCAAGGTGCATGGTGAATGGTGGACATACATCTTTCTAATGTGCAAGGTGCATAGTGGAAGAGCGTCGTACTAAGTTGTAAGGTACAAAGTGGACAGTGGGTGTGCATTATACCAAGATGCACTTTACATATTGGAGTTGCAATATACCTAGGTACACAAGGCATATTGCATAATTGAAGTACAAAATACAAAGGTGCACTGTGCATAGTGGAAATGCATTGTGCCAATGTGCACGATTCATGGTGCATGGTGGAAGTGCATCGTATCATGGTCAACTATGCATAATGCATTTTGAAAGTACACTATACCATAGTGCAAGGTGCATGGTGAATGGTGGACATACATCTTTCTAATGTGCAAGGTGCATAGTGGAAGAGCGTCGTACTAAGTTGTAAGGTACAAAGTGGACAGTGGGTGTGCATTATACCAAGATGCACTTTACATATTGGAATTGCAATATACCTAGGTACACGGTGCATATTGCATAATTGAAGTACAAAATACAAAGGTGCACTTGTGCATAGTGGAAATGCATTGTGCCAATGTGCACGATTCATGGTGCATGGTGGAAGTGCATCGTATCATGGTCAACTATGCATAATGCATTTTGGAAGTACACTATACCATAGTGCAAGGTGCATGGTGAATGGTGGACATACATCTTTCTAATGTGCAAGGTGCATAGTGGAACAGCGTCGTACTAAGTTGTAAGGTACAAAGTGGACAGTGGGTGTGCATTATACCAAGATGCACTTTACATATTGGAGTTGCAATATACCTAGGTACACAGTGCATATTGCATAATTGAAGTACAAAATACAAAGGTGCACTGTGCATAGTGGAAATGCATTGTGCCAATGTGCACGATTCATGGTGCATGGTGGAAGTGCATCGTATCATGGTCAACTATGCATAATGCATTTTGGAAGTACACTATACCATAGTGCAAGGTGCATGGTGAATGGTGGACATACATCTTTCTAATGTGCAAGGTGCATAGTGGAAGAGCGTCGTACTAAGTTGTAAGGTACAAAGTGGACAGTGGGTGTGCATTATACCAAGATGCACTTTACATATTGGAGTTGCAATATACCTAGGTACACAAGTGCATATTGCATAATTGAAGTACAAAATACAAAGGTGCACTGTGCATAGTGGAAATGCAATGTACCAATGAGCACGATCCATGGTGCTTGGTGGAAGTGCATCGTACCATGGTCAACTATGCATAATGCATTTTGGAAGTACACCAAACCATAGTGCAAGGTGCACGGTGAATGGTGGACATACATCTTTCTAATGTGCAAGGTGCATAGTGGAAGAGCGTCGTACTAAGTTGTAAGGTACAAAGTGGACAGTGGGTGTGCATTATACCAAGATGCACTTTACATATTGGAGTTGCAATATACCTAGGTACACAGTGCATATTGCATAATTGAAGTACAAAATACAAAGGTGCACTGTGCATAGTGGAAATGCATTGTGCCAATGTGCACGATTCATGGTGCATGGTGGAAGTGCATCGTATCATGGTCAACTATGCATAATGCATTTTGGAAGTACACTATACCATAGTGCAAGGTGCATGGTGAATTGTGGACATACATCTTTCAAATGTATAAGGTGCATAATGGAACAGCGTCGTACTAAGTTGTAAGGTACAAAGTGGACAGTGGGTGTGCATTATACCAAGATGCACTTTACATATTGGAGTTGCAATATACCTAGGTACACAGTGCATATTGCATAATTGAAGTACAAAATACAAAGGTGCACTATGCATAGTGGAAATGCATTGTGCCAATGTGCACGATTCATGGTGCATGGTGGAAGTGCATCGTATCATGGTCAACTATGCATAATGCATTTTGGAAGTACACTATACCATAGTGCAAGGTGCATGGTGAATGGTGGACATACATCTTTCTAATGTGCAAGGTGCATAGTGGAAGAGCGTCGTACTAAGTTGTAAGGTACAAAGTGGACAGTGGGTGTGCATTATACCAAGATGCACTTTACATATTGGAGTTGCAATATACCTAGGTATACGATGCATATTGCATAATTGAAGTACAAAATACAAAGGTGCACTGTGCATAGTGGAAATGCAATGTACCAAGGAGCACGATCCATGGTGCTTGGTGGAAATGCATCGTACCATGGTCAACTATGCATAATGCATTACGAAAGTACACCAAACCATAGTGCACGGTGCACGGTGAATGGTGGACATACATCTTTCTAATGTGCAATGTGCATAGTGGAAGAGCGTCGTACTAAGTTGTAAGGTACAAAGTGGATAGTGGGTGTGCATTATACCAAGATGCACTTTACATAGTTGAATTGCAATATACCAAGGTATACGATGCATATTGCATAGTTGAAGTACAAAATACAAAGGTGCACTGTGTATAGAGGAAATGCATTGTGCCAATGTGCACGATTCATGGTGCATGGTGGAACTGCATCGTATCATGGTCAACTATGCATAATGCATTTTGGAAGTACACTATACCATAGTGCAAGGTGCATGGTGAATGGTGGACATACATCTTTCTAATGTGCAAGGTGGATAGTGGAAGAGCGTCGTACTAAGTTGTAAGGTACAAAGTGGACGGTGGGTGTGCATTATACCAAGATGCACTTTACATATTGGAGTTGCAATATACCTAGGTACACAAGTGCATATTGCATAATTGAAGTACAAAATACAAAGGAGCACCGTGCATAGTGGAAATGCATTGTGCCAATGTGCACGATTCATGGTGCATGGTGGAAGTGCATCGTATCATGGTCAACTATGCATAATGCATTTTGGAAGTACACTATACCATAGTGCAAGGTGCATGGTGAATGGTGGACATACATCTTTCTAATGTGCAAGGTGCATAGTGGAAGAGCGTCGTACTAAGTTGTAAGGTACAAAGTGGACAGTGGGTGTGCATTATACCAAGATGCACTTTACATATTGGAGTTGCAATATACCTAGGTACACGATGCATATTGCATAATTGAAGTACAAAATACAAAGGTGCACTGTGCATAGTGGAAATGCATTGTGCCAATGTGCACGATTCATGGTGCATGGTGGAAGTGCATCGTATCATGGTCAACTATGCATAATGCATTTTGGAAGTACACTATACCATAGTGCAAGGTGCATGGTGAATGGTGGACATACATCTTTCTAATGTGCAAGGTGCATAGTGGAAGAGCGTCGTACTAAGTTGTAAGGTACAAAGTGGACAGTGGGTGTGCATTATACCAAGATGCACTTTACATATTGGAGTTGCAATATACCTAGGTACACAAGTGCATATTGCATAATTGAAGTACAAAATACAAAGGTGCACTGTGCATAGTGGAAATGCATTGTGCCAATGTGCACGATTCATGGTGCATGGTGGAAGTGCATCGTATCATGGTCAACTATGCATAATGCATTTTGGAAGTACACTAAACCATAGTGCAAGGTGCATGGTGAATGGTGGACATACATCTTTCTAATGTGCAAGGTGCATAGTGGAAGAGCGTCGTACTAAGTTGTAAGGTACAAAGTGGACAGTGGGTGTGCATTATACCAAGATGCACTTTACATATTGGAGTTGCAATATACCTAGGTACACAATGCATATTGCATAATTGAAGTACAAAATACAAAGGTGCACTGTGCGTAGTGGAAATGCAATGTACCAAGGAGCACGATCCATGGTGCTTGGTGGAAGTGCATCGTACCATGGTCAACTATGCATAATGCATTACGAAAGTACGCCAAACCATAGTGCACGGTGCACGGTGAATGGTGGACATACATCTTTCTAATGTGCAATGTGCATAGTGGAAGAGCGTCGTACTAAGTTGTAAGGTACAAAGTGGACAGTGGGTGTGCATTATACCAAGATGCACTTTACATATTGCAATTGCAATATACCTAGGTACACAGTGCATATTGCATAATTGAAGTACAAAATACAAAGGTGCATTGTGCATAGTGGAAATGCATTGTGCCAATGTGCACGATTCATGGTGCATGGTGGAAGTGCATCGTATCATGGTCAACTATGCATAATGCATTTTGGAAGTACACTATACCATAGTGCAAGGTGCATGGTGAATTGTGGACATACATCTTTCAAATGTATAAGGTGCATAATGGAACAGCGTCGTACTAAGTTGTAAGGTACAAAGTGGACAGTGGGTGTGCATTATACCAAGATGCACTTTACATATTGGAGTTGCAATATACCTAGGTACACAGTGCATATTGCATAATTGAAGTACAAAATACAAAGGTGCACTATGCATAGTGGAAATGCATTGTGCCAATGTGCACGATTCATGGTGCATGGTGGAAGTGCATCGTATCATGGTCAACTATGCATAATGCATTTTGGAAGTACACTAAACCATAGTGCAAGGTGCATGGTGAATGGTGGACATACATCTTTCTAATGTGCAAGGTGCATAGTGGAAGAGCGTCGTACTAAGTTGTAAGGTACAAAGTGGACAGTGGGTGTGCATTATACCAAGATGCACTTTACATATTGGAGTTGCAATATACCTAGGTACACAGTGCATATTGCATAATTGAAGTACAAAATACAAAGGTGCACTGTGCATAGTGGAAATGCAATGTACCAAGGAGCACGATCCATGGTGCTTGGTGGAAGTGCATCGTACCATGGTCAACTATGCATAATGCATTACGAAAGTACGCCAAACCATAGTGCACGGTGCACGGTGAATGGTGGACATACATCTTTCTAATGTGCAATGTGCATAGTGGAAGAGCGTCGTACTAAGTTGTAAGGTACAAAGTGGACAGTGGGTGTGCATTATACCAAGATGCACTTTACATATTGGAATTGCAATATACCTAGGTACACAAGTGCATATTGCATAATTGAAGTACAAAATACAAAGGTGCATTGTGCATAGTGGAAATGCATTGTGCCAATGTGCACGATTCATGGTGCATGGTGGAAGTGCATCGTATCATGGTCAACTATGCATAATGCATTTTGGAAGTACACTATACCATAGTGCAAGGTGCATGGTGAATGGTGGACATACATCTTTCTAATGTGCAAGGTGCATAGTGGAAGAGCGTCGTACTAAGTTGTAAGGTACAAAGTGGACAGTGGGTGTGCATTATACCAAGATGCACTTTACATATTGGAGTTGCAATATACCTAGGTACACAAGTGCATATTGCATAATTGAAGTACAAAATACAAAGGTGCACTGTGCATAGTGGAAATGCAATGTACCAAGGAGCACGATCCATGGTGCTTGGTGGAAGTGCATCGTACCATGGTCAACTATGCATAATGCATTACGAAAGTACGCCAAACCATAGTGCACGGTGCACGGTGAATGGTGGACATACATCTTTCTAATGTGCAATGTGCATAGTGGAAGAGCGTCGTACTAAGTTGTAAGGTACAAAGTGGACAGTGGGTGTGCATTATACCAAGATGCACTTTACATATTGCAATTGCAATATACCTAGGTACACGATGCATATTGCATAATTGAAGTACAAAATACAAAGGTGCACTGTGCATAGTGGAAATGCATTGTGCCAATGTGCACGATTCATGGTGCATGGTGGAAGTGCATCGTATCATGGTCAACTATGCATAATGCATTTTGGAAGTACACTATACCATAGTGCAAGGTGCATGGTGAATGGTGGACATACATCTTTCTAATGTGCAAGGTGCATAGTGGAAGAGCGTCGTACTAAGTTGTAAGGTACAAAGTGGACAGTGGGTGTGCATTATACCAAGATGCACTTTACATATTGGAGTTGCAATATACCTAGGTACACAAGGCATATTGCATAATTGAAGTACAAAATACAAAGGTGCACCGTGCATAGTGGAAATGCATTGTGCCAATGTGCACGATTCATGGTGCATGGTGGAAGTGCATCGTATCATGGTCAACTATGCATAATGCATTTTGGAAGTACACTAAACCATAGTGCAAGGTGCATGGTGAATGGTGGACATACATCTTTCTAATGTGCAAGGTGCATAGTGGAAGAGCGTCGTACTAAGTTGTAAGGTACAAAGTGGATAGTGGGTGTGCATTATACCAAGATGCACTTTACATATCGGAGTTGCAATATACCTAGGTACACGATGCATATTGCATAATTGAAGTACAAAATACAAAGGTGCACCGTGCATAGTGGAAATGCATTGTGCCAATGTGCACGATTCATGGTGCATGGTGGAAGTGCATCGTATCATGGTCAACTATGCATAATGCATTTTGGAAGTACACTATACCATAGTGCAAGGTGCATGGTGAATGGTGGACATACATCTTTCTAAAGTTGTAAGGTACAAAGTGGACAGTGGGTGTGCATTATACCAAGATGCACTTTACATATTGGAGTTGCAATATACCTAGGTACACAATGCATATTGCATAATTGAAGTACAAAATACAAAGGTGCACTGTGCATAGTGGAAATGCATTGTGCCAATGTGCACGATTCATGGTGCATGGTGGAAGTGCATCGTATCATGGTCAACTATGCATAATGCATTTTGGAAGTACACTAAACCATAGTGCAAGGTGCATGGTGAATTGTGGACATACATCTTTCTAATGTACAAGGTGCATAGTGGAAGAGCGTCGTACTAAGTTGTAAGGTACAAAGTGGACAGTGGGTGTGCATTATACCAAGATGCACTTTACATATTGGAGTTGCAATATACCTAGGTACACAGTGCATATTGCATAATTGAAGTACAAAATACAAAGGTGCACTATGCATAGTGGAAATGCATTGTGCCAATGTGCACGATTCATGGTGCATGGTGGAAGTGCATCGTATCATGGTCAACTATGCATAATGCATTTTGGAAGTACACTAAACCATAGTGCAAGGTGCATGGTGAATGGTGGACATACATCTTTCTAATGTGCAAGGTGCATAGTGGAAGAGCGTCGTACTAAGTTGTAAGGTACAAAGTGGACAGTGGGTGTGCATTATACCAAGATGCACTTTACATATTGGAGTTGCAATATACCTAGGTACACAGTGCATATTGCATAATTGAAGTACAAAATACAAAGGTGCACTTGTGCATAGTGGAAATGCAATGTACCAAGGAGCACGATCCATGGTGCTTGGTGGAAGTGCATCGTACCATGGTCAACTATGCATAATGCATTACGAAAGTACACCAAACCATAGTGCACGGTGCACGGTGAATGGTGGACATACATCTTTCTAATGTGCAATGTGCATAGTGGAAGAGCGTCGTACTAAGTTGTAAGGTACGAAGTGGATAGTGGGTGTGCATTATACCAAGATGCACTTTACATAGTTGAATTGCAATATACCAAGGTATACGATGCATATTGCATAGTTGAAGTACAAAATACAAAGGTGCACTGTGTATAGAGGAAATGCATTGTGCCAATGTGCACGATTCATGGTGCATGGTGGAAGTGCATCGTATCATGGTCAACTATGCATAATGCATTTTGGAAGTACACTATACCATTGTGCAAGGTTCATGGTGAATGGTGGACATACATCTTTCTAATGTGCAAGGTGGATAGTGGAAGAGCGTCGTACTAAGTTGTAAGGTACAAAGTGGACAGTGGGTGTGCATTATACCAAGATGCACTTTACATATTGGAGTTGCAATATACCTAGGTACACAGTGCATATTGCATAATTGAAGTACAAAATACAAAGGAGCACTGTGCATAGTGGAAATGCATTGTGCCAATGTGCACGATTCATGGTGCATGGTGGAAGTGCATCGTATCATGGTCAACTATGCATAATGCATTTTGGAAGTACACTATACCATAGTGCGAGGTGCATGGTGAATGGTGGACATACATCTTTCTAATGTGCAAGGTGCATAGTGGAAGAGTGTCGTACTAAATTGTAAGGTACAAAGTGGATAGTGGGTGTGCATTATACCAAGATGCACTTTACATAGTTGAATTGCAATATACCAAGGTACACGATGCATATTGCATAGTTGAAGTACAAAATACAAAGGTGCACTTGTGTATAGTGGAAATGCATTGTGCCAATGTGCACGATTCATGGTGCATGGTGGAAGTGCATCGTATCATGGTCAACTATGCATAATGCATTTTGGAAGTACACTATACCATAGTGCAAGGTGCATGGTGAATGGTGGACATACATCTTTCAAATGTGCAAGGTGCATAGTGGAAGAGCGTCGTACTAAGTTGTAAGGTACAAAGTGGACAATGGGTGTGCATTATACCAAGATGCACTTTACATATTGGAGTTGCAATATACCTAGGTACACAAGTGCATATTGCATAATTGAAGTACAAAATACAAAGGTGCACTTGTGCATAGTGGAAATGCATTGTGCCAATGTGCACGATTCATGGTGCATGGTGGAAGTGCATCGTATCATGGTCAACTATGCATAATGCATTTTGGAAGTACACTAAACCATAGTGCAAGGTGCATGGTGAATGGTGGACATACATCTTTCTAATGTGCAAGGTGCATAGTGGAAGAGCGTCGTACTAAGTTGTAAGGTACAAAGTGGACAGTGGGTGTGCATTATACCAAGATGCACTTTACATATTGGAGTTGCAATATACCTAGGTACACAAGTGCATATTGCATAATTGAAGTACAAAATACAAAGGTGCACTGTGCATAGTGGAAATGCATTGTGCCAATGTGCACGATTCATGGTGCATGGTGAAAGTGCATCGTATCATGGTCAACTATGCATAATGCATTTTGGAAGTACACTAAACTATAGTGCAAGGTGCATGGTGAATGGTGGACATACATCTTTCTAATGTGCAAGGTGCATAGTGGAAGAGCGTCGTACTAAGTTGTAAGGTACAAAGTGGACAGTGGGTGTGCATTATACCAAGATGCACTTTACATATTGGAGTTGCAATATACCTAGGTACACAGTGCATATTGCATAATTGAAGTACAAAATACAAAGGTGCACTTGTGCATAGTGGAAATGCAATGTACCAAGGAGCACGATCCATGGTGCTTGGTGGAAGTGCATCGTACCATGGTCAACTATGCATAATGCATTACGAAAGTACGCCAAACCATAGTGCACGGTGCACGGTGAATGGTGGACATACATCTTTCTAATGTGCAATGTGCATAGTGGAAGAGCGTCGTACTAAGTTGTAAGGTACAAAGTGGACAGTGGGTGTGCATTATACCAAGATGCACTTTACATATTGCAATTGCAATATACCTAGGTACACAATGCATATTGCATAATTGAAGTACAAAATACAAAGGTGCATTGTGCATAGTGGAAATGCATTGTGCCAATGTGCACGATTCATGGTGCATGGTGGAAGTGCATCGTATCATGGTCAACTATGCATAATGCATTTTGGAAGTACACTATACCATAGTGCAAGGTGCATGGTGAATTGTGGACATACATCTTTCAAATGTATAAGGTGCATAATGGAACAGCGTCGTACTAAGTTGTAAGGTACAAAGTGGACAGTGGGTGTGCATTATACCAAGATGCACTTTACATATTGGAGTTGCAATATACCTAGGTACACAAGTGCATATTGCATAATTGAAGTACAAAATACAAAGGTGCACTGTGCATAGTGGAAATGCATTGTGCCAATGTGCACGATTCATGGTGCATGGTGGAAGTGCATCGTATCATGGTCAACTATGCATAATGCATTTTGGAAGTACACTAAACCATAGTGCAAGGTGCATGGTGAATGGTGGACATACATCTTTCTAATGTGCAAGGTGCATAGTGGAAGAGCGTCGTACTAAGTTGTAAGGTACAAAGTGGACAGTGGGTGTGCATTATACCAAGATGCACTTTACATATTGGAGTTGCAATATACCTAGGTACACAATGCATATTGCATAATTGAAGTACAAAATACAAAGGTGCACTTGTGCATAGTGGAAATGCATTGTACCAATGTGCACGATTCATGGTGCATGGTGGAAGTGCATCGTATCATGGTCAACTATGCATAATGCATTTTGGAAGTACACTATACCATAGTGCAAGGTGCATGGTGAATGGTGGACATACATCTTTCTAATGTGCAAGGTGCATAGTGGAAGAGCGTCGTACTAAGTTGTAAGGTACAAAGTGGACAGTGGGTGTGCATTATACCAAGATGCACTTTACATATTGGAGTTGCAATATACCTAGGTACACAATGCATATTGCATAATTGAAGTACAAAATACAAAGGTGCACTTGTGCATAGTGGAAATGCATTGTGCCAATGTGCACGATTCATGGTGCATGGTGGAAGTGCATCGTATCATGGTCAACTATGCATAATGCATTTTGGAAGTACACTATACCATAGTGCAAGGTGCATGGTGAATGGTGGACATACATCTTTCTAATGTGCAAGGTGCATAGTGGAAGAGCGTCGTACTAAGTTGTAAGGTACAAAGTGGACAATGGGTGTGCATTATACCAAGATGCACTTTACATATTGGAGTTGCAATATACCTAGGTACACAAGTGCATATTGCATAATTGAAGTACAAAATACAAAGGTGCACTGTGCATAGTGGAAATGCATTGTGCCAATGTGCACGATTCATGGTGCATGGTGGAAGTGCATCGTATCATGGTCAACTATGCATAATGCATTTTGGAAGTACACTATACCATAGTGCAAGGTGCATGGTGAATGGTGGACATACATCTTTCTAATGTGCAAGGTGCATAGTGGAAGAGCGTCGTACTAAGTTGTAAGGTACAAAGTGGACAGTGGGTGTGCATTATACCAAGATGCACTTTACATATTGGAGTTGCAATATACCTAGGTACACAATGGCATATTGCATAATTGAAGTACAAAATACAAAGGTGCACCGTGCATAGTGGAAATGCAATGTACCAATGTGCACGATCCATGGTGCATGGTGGAAGTGCATCGTATCATGGTCAACTATGCATAATGCATTTTGAAAGTACACTAAACCATAGTGCACGGTGCATGGTGAATGGTGGACATACATCTTTCTAATGTGCAAGGTGCATAGTGGAAGAGCGTCGTACTAAGTTGTAAGGTACAAAGTGGACAGTGGGTGTGCATTATACCAAGATGCACTTTACATATTGGAGTTGCAATATACCTAGGTACACAGTGCATATTGCATAATTGAAGTACAAAATACAAAGGTGCACTTGTGCATAGTGGAAATGCATTGTGCCAATGTGCACGATTCATGGTGCATGGTGGAAGTGCATCGTATCATGGTCAACTATGCATAATGCATTTTGGAAGTACACTAAACCATAGTGCAAGGTGCATGGTGAATGGTGGACATACATCTTTCTAATGTGCAAGGTGCATAGTGGAAGAGCGTCGTACTAAGTTGTAAGGTACAAAGTGGACAGTGGGTGTGCATTATACCAAGATGCACTTTACATATTGGAGTTGCAATATACCTAGGTACACAAGGCATATTGCATAATTGAAGTACAAAATACAAAGGTGCACTGTGCATAGTGGAAATGCAATGTACCAAGGAGCACGATCCATGGTGCTTGGTGGAAGTGCATCGTACCATGGTCAACTATGCATAATGCATTACGAAAGTACGCCAAACCATAGTGCACGGTGCACGGTGAATGGTGGACATACATCTTTCTAATGTGCAATGTGCATAGTGGAAGAGCGTCGTACTAAGTTGTAAGGTACAAAGTGGACAGTGGGTGTGCATTATACCAAGATGCACTTTACATATTGGAATTGCAATATACCTAGGTACACAATGCATATTGCATAATTGAAGTACAAAATACAAAGGTGCACTTGTGCATAGTGGAAATGCATTGTGCCAATGTGCACGATTCATGGTGCATGGTGGAAGTGCATCGTATCATGGTCAACTATGCATAATGCATTTTGGAAGTACACTATACCATAGTGCAAGGTGCATGGTGAATGGTGGACATACATCTTTCAAATGTGCAAGGTGCATAATGGAAGAGCGTCGTACTAAGTTGTAAGGTACAAAGTGGACAGTGGGTGTGCATTATACCAAGATGCACTTTACATATTGGAGTTGCAATATACCTAGGTACACAAGTGCATATTGCATAATTGAAGTACAAAATACAAAGGTGCACTGTGCATAGTGGAAATGCATTGTGCCAATGTGCACGATTCATGGTGCATGGTGGAAGTGCATCGTATCATGGTCAACTATGCATAATGCATTTTGGAAGTACACTATACCATAGTGCAAGGTGCATGGTGAATGGTGGACATACATCTTTCTAATGTGCAAGGTGCATAGTGGAAGAGAGTCGTACTAAGTTGTAATGTACAAAGTGGATAGTGGGTGTGCATTATACCAAGATGCACTTTACATATTGGAATTGCAATATACCAAGGTACACGATGCATATTGCATAATTGAAGTACAAAATACAAAGGTGCACTGTGCATAGTGGAAATGCATTGTGCCAATGTGCACGATTCATGGTGCATGGTGGAAGTGCATCGTATCATGGTCAACTATGCATAATGCATTTTGGAAGTACACTATACCATAGTGCAAGGTGCATGGTGAATGGTGGACATACATCTTTCTAATGTGCAAGGTGCATAGTGGAAGAGCGTCGTACTAAGTTGTAAGGTACAAAGTGGACAGTGGGTGTGCATTATACCAAGATGCACTTTACATATTGGAGTTGCAATATACCTAGGTACACAGTGCATATTGCATAATTGAAGTACAAAATACAAAGGTGCACTTGTGCATAGTGGAAATGCATTGTGCCAATGTGCACGATTCATGGTGCATGGTGGAAGTGCATCGTATCATGGTCAACTATGCATAATGCATTTTGGAAGTACACTAAACCATAGTGCAAGGTGCATGGTGAATGGTGGACATACATCTTTCTAATGTGCAAGGTGCATAGTGGAAGAGCGTCGTACTAAGTTGTAAGGTACAAAGTGGACAGTGGGTGTGCATTATACCAAGATGCACTTTACATATTGGAGTTGCAATATACCTAGGTACACAAGTGCATATTGCATAATTGAAGTACAAAATACAAAGGTGCACTTGTGCATAGTGGAAATGCATTGTGCCAATGTGCACGATTCATGGTGCATGGTGGAAGTGCATCGTATCATGGTCAACTATGCATAATGCATTTTGGAAGTACACTAAACCATAGTGCAAGGTGCATGGTGAATGGTGGACATACATCTTTCTAATGTGCAAGGTGCATAGTGGAAGAGCGTCGTACTAAGTTGTAAGGTACAAAGTGGACAGTGGGTGTGCATTATACCAAGATGCACTTTACATATTGGAGTTGCAATATACCTAGGTACACGATGCATATTGCATAATTGAAGTACAAAATACAAAGGTGCACTGTGCATAGTGGAAATGCATTGTGCCAATGTGCACGATTCATGGTGCATGGTGGAAGTGCATCGTATCATGGTCAACTATGCATAATGCATTTTGGAAGTACACTATACCATAGTGCAAGGTGCATGGTGAATGGTGGACATACATCTTTCTAATGTGCAAGGTGCATAGTGGAAGAGCGTCGTACTAAGTTGTAAGGTACAAAGTGGACAGTGGGTGTGCATTATACCAAGATGCACTTTACATATTGGAGTTGCAATATACCTAGGTACACAATGCATATTGCATAATTGAAGTACAAAATACAAAGGTGCACTTGTGCATAGTGGAAATGCATTGTGCCAATGTGCACGATTCATGGTGCATGGTGGAAGTGCATCGTATCATGGTCAACTATGCATAATGCATTTTGGAAGTACACTAAACCATAGTGCAAGGTGCATGGTGAATGGTGGACATACATCTTTCTAATGTGCAAGGTGCATAGTGGAAGAGCGTCGTACTAAGTTGTAAGGTACAAAGTGGACAGTGGGTGTGCATTATACCAAGATGCACTTTACATATTGGAGTTGCAATATACCTAGGTACACAATGCATATTGCATAATTGAAGTACAAAATACAAAGGTGCACTGTGCATAGTGGAAATGCATTGTGCCAATGTGCACGATTCATGGTGCATGGTGGAAGTGCATCGTATCATGGTCAACTATGCATAATGCATTTTGGAAGTACACTAAACCATAGTGCAAGGTGCATGGTGAATGGTGGACATACATCTTTCTAATGTGCAAGGTGCATAGTGGAAGAGCGTCGTACTAAGTTGTAAGGTACAAAGTGGACAGTGGGTGTGCATTATACCAAGATGCACTTTACATATTGGAGTTGCAATATACCTAGGTACACAATGCATATTGCATAATTGAAGTACAAAATACAAAGGTGCACTGTGCATAGTGGAAATGCATTGTGCCAATGTGCACGATTCATGGTGCATGGTGGAAGTGCATCGTATCATGGTCAACTATGCATAATGCATTTTGGAAGTACACTATACCATAGTGCAAGGTGCATGGTGAATGGTGGACATACATCTTTCTAATGTGCAAGGTGCATAGTGGAAGAGCGTCGTACTAAGTTGTAAGGTACAAAGTGGACAGTGGGTGTGCATTATACCAAGATGCACTTTACATATTGGAGTTGCAATATACCTAGGTACACAGTGCATATTGCATAATTGAAGTACAAAATACAAAGGTGCACTGTGCATAGTGGAAATGCATTGTGCCAATGTGCACGATTCATGGTGCATGGTGGAAGTGCATCGTATCATGGTCAACTATGCATAATGCATTTTGGAAGTACACTAAACCATAGTGCAAGGTGCATGGTGAATGGTGGACATACATCTTTCTAATGTGCAAGGTGCATAGTGGAAGAGCGTCGTACTAAGTTGTAAGGTACAAAGTGGACAGTGGGTGTGCATTATACCAAGATGCACTTTACATATTGGAGTTGCAATATACCTAGGTACACAAGTGCA
This sequence comes from Linum usitatissimum, assembly GCA_030674075.2. Classification (NCBI taxonomy): domain Eukaryota; kingdom Viridiplantae; phylum Streptophyta; class Magnoliopsida; order Malpighiales; family Linaceae; genus Linum; species Linum usitatissimum. The sequence goes on along the minus strand of JAUJYP020000612.1, from coordinate 63,676 downwards.
TATTGCATAATTGAAGTACAAAATACAAAGGTGCACTGTGCATAGTGGAAATGCAATGTACCAAGGAGCACGATCCATGGTGCTTGGTGGAAGTGCATCGTACCATGGTCAACTATGCATAATGCATTACGAAAGTACGCCAAACCATAGTGCACGGTGCACGGTGAATGGTGGACATACATCTTTCTAATGTGCAATGTGCATAGTGGAAGAGCGTCGTACTAAGTTGTAAGGTACAAAGTGGACAGTGGGTGTGCATTATACCAAGATGCACTTTACATATTGCAATTGCAATATACCTAGGTACACAAGTGCATATTGCATAATTGAAGTACAAAATACAAAGGTGCATTGTGCATAGTGGAAATGCATTGTGCCAATGTGCACGATTCATGGTGCATGGTGGAAGTGCATCGTATCATGGTCAACTATGCATAATGCATTTTGGAAGTACACTATACCATAGTGCAAGGTGCATGGTGAATTGTGGACATACATCTTTCAAATGTACAAGGTGCATAATGGAAGAGCGTCGTACTAAGTTGTAAGGTACAAAGTGGACAGTGGGTGTGCATTATACCAAGATGCACTTTACATATTGGAGTTGCAATATACCTAGGTACACAATGCATATTGCATAATTGAAGTACAAAATACAAAGGTGCACTGTGCATAGTGGAAATGCAATGTACCAAGGAGCACGATCCATGGTGCTTGGTGGAAGTGCATCGTACCATGGTCAACTATGCATAATGCATTACGAAAGTACGCCAAACCATAGTGCACGGTGCACGGTGAATGGTGGACATACATCTTTCTAATGTGCAATGTGCATAGTGGAAGAGCGTCGTACTAAGTTGTAAGGTACAAAGTGGACAGTGGGTGTGCATTATACCAAGATGCACTTTACATATTGCAATTGCAATATACCTAGGTACACAAGTGCATATTGCATAATTGAAGTACAAAATACAAAGGTGCATTGTGCATAGTGGAAATGCATTGTGCCAATGTGCACGATTCATGGTGCATGGTGGAAGTGCATCGTATCATGGTCAACTATGCATAATGCATTTTGGAAGTACACTATACCATAGTGCAAGGTGCATGGTGAATTGTGGACATACATCTTTCAAATGTATAAGGTGCATAATGGAAGAGCGTCGTACTAAGTTGTAAGGTACAAAGTGGACAGTGGGTGTGCATTATACCAAGATGCACTTTACATATTGGAGTTGCAATATACCTAGGTACACAATGCATATTGCATAATTGAAGTACAAAATACAAAGGTGCACTTGTGCATAGTGGAAATGCATTGTGCCAATGTGCACGATTCATGGTGCATGGTGGAAGTGCATCGTATCATGGTCAACTATGCATAATGCATTTTGGAAGTACACTAAACCATAGTGCAAGGTGCATGGTGAATGGTGGACATACATCTTTCTAATGTGCAAGGTGCATAGTGGAAGAGCGTCGTACTAAGTTGTAAGGTACAAAGTGGACAGTGGGTGTGCATTATACCAAGATGCACTTTACATATTGGAGTTGCAATATACCTAGGTACACAGTGCATATTGCATAATTGAAGTACAAAATACAAAGGTGCACTGTGCATAGTGGAAATGCAATGTACCAAGGAGCACGATCCATGGTGCTTGGTGGAAGTGCATCGTACCATGGTCAACTATGCATAATGCATTACGAAAGTACGCCAAACCATAGTGCACGGTGCACGGTGAATGGTGGACATACATCTTTCTAATGTGCAATGTGCATAGTGGAAGAGCGTCGTACTAAGTTGTAAGGTACAAAGTGGACAGTGGGTGTGCATTATACCAAGATGCACTTTACATATTGAATTGCAATATACCTAGGTACACAATGCATATTGCATAATTGAAGTACAAAATACAAAGGTGCACTGTGCATAGTGGAAATGCATTGTGCCAATGTGCACGATTCATGGTGCATGGTGGAAGTGCATCGTATCATGGTCAACTATGCATAATGCATTTTGGAAGTACACTATACCATAGTGCAAGGTGCATGGTGAATTGTGGACATACATCTTTCAAATGTATAAGGTGCATAATGGAAGAGCGTCGTACTAAGTTGTAAGGTACAAAGTGGACAGTGGGTGTGCATTATACCAAGATGCACTTTACATATTGGAGTTGCAATATACCTAGGTACACAGTGCATATTGCATAATTGAAGTACAAAATACAAAGGTGCACTGTGCATAGTGGAAATGCATTGTGCCAATGTGCACGATTCATGGTGCATGGTGGAAGTGCATCGTATCATGGTCAACTATGCATAATGCATTTTGGAAGTACACTAAACCATAGTGCAAGGTGCATGGTGAATGGTGGACATACATCTTTCTAATGTGCAAGGTGCATAGTGGAAGAGCGTCGTACTAAGTTGTAAGGTACAAAGTGGACAGTGGGTGTGCATTATACCAAGATGCACTTTACATATTGGAGTTGCAATATACCTAGGTACACAGTGCATATTGCATAATTGAAGTACAAAATACAAAGGTGCACTGTGCATAGTGGAAATGCATTGTGCCAATGTGCACGATTCATGGTGCATGGTGGAAGTGCATCGTATCATGGTCAACTATGCATAATGCATTTTGGAAGTACACTAAACCATAGTGCAAGGTGCATGGTGAATGGTGGACATACATCTTTCTAATGTGCAAGGTGCATAGTGGAAGAGCGTCGTACTAAGTTGTAAGGTACAAAGTGGACAGTGGGTGTGCATTATACCAAGATGCACTTTACATATTGGAGTTGCAATATACCTAGGTACACAAGTGCATATTGCATAATTGAAGTACAAAATACAAAGGTGCACTGTGCATAGTGGAAATGCATTGTGCCAATGTGCACGATTCATGGTGCATGGTGGAAGTGCATCGTATCATGGTCAACTATGCATAATGCATTTTGGAAGTACACTAAACCATAGTGCAAGGTGCATGGTGAATGGTGGACATACATCTTTCTAATGTGCAAGGTGCATAGTGGAAGAGCGTCGTACTAAGTTGTAAGGTACAAAGTGGACAGTGGGTGTGCATTATACCAAGATGCACTTTACATATTGGAGTTGCAATATACCTAGGTACACAAGTGCATATTGCATAATTGAAGTACAAAATACAAAGGTGCACTGTGCATAGTGGAAATGCATTGTGCCAATGTGCACGATTCATGGTGCATGGTGGAAGTGCATCGTATCATGGTCAACTATGCATAATGCATTTTGGAAGTACACTAAACCATAGTGCAAGGTGCATGGTGAATGGTGGACATACATCTTTCTAATGTGCAAGGTGCATAGTGGAAGAGCGTCGTACTAAGTTGTAAGGTACAAAGTGGACAGTGGGTGTGCATTATACCAAGATGCACTTTACATATTGGAGTTGCAATATACCTAGGTACACAATGCATATTGCATAATTGAAGTACAAAATACAAAGGTGCACTGTGCATAGTGGAAATGCATTGTGCCAATGTGCACGATTCATGGTGCATGGTGGAAGTGCATCGTATCATGGTCAACTATGCATAATGCATTTTGGAAGTACACTAAACCATAGTGCAAGGTGCATGGTGAATGGTGGACATACATCTTTCTAATGTGCAAGGTGCATAGTGGAAGAGCGTCGTACTAAGTTGTAAGGTACAAAGTGGACAGTGGGTGTGCATTATACCAAGATGCACTTTACATATTGGAATTGCAATATACCTAGGTACACGATGCATATTGCATAATTGAAGTACAAAATACAAAGGTGCACTGTGCATAGTGGAAATGCATTGTGCCAATGTGCACGATTCATGGTGCATGGTGGAAGTGCATCGTATCATGGTCAACTATGCATAATGCATTTTGGAAGTACACTATACCATAGTGCAAGGTGCATGGTGAATGGTGGACATACATCTTTCTAATGTGCAAGGTGCATAGTGGAAGAGCGTCGTACTAAGTTGTAAGGTACAAAGTGGACAGTGGGTGTGCATTATACCAAGATGCACTTTACATATTGGAGTTGCAATATACCTAGGTACACAAGTGCATATTGCATAATTGAAGTACAAAATACAAAGGTGCACTGTGCATAGTGGAAATGCATTGTGCCAATGTGCACGATTCATGGTGCATGGTGGAAGTGCATCGTATCATGGTCAACTATGCATAATGCATTTTGGAAGTACACTAAACCATAGTGCAAGGTGCATGGTGAATGGTGGACATACATCTTTCTAATGTGCAAGGTGCATAGTGGAAGAGCGTCGTACTAAGTTGTAAGGTACAAAGTGGACAGTGGGTGTGCATTATACCAAGATGCACTTTACATATTGGAGTTGCAATATACCTAGGTACACAAGTGCATATTGCATAATTGAAGTACAAAATACAAAGGTGCACTTGTGCATAGTGGAAATGCATTGTGCCAATGTGCACGATTCATGGTGCATGGTGGAAGTGCATCGTATCATGGTCAACTATGCATAATGCATTTTGGAAGTACACTAAACCATAGTGCAAGGTGCATGGTGAATGGTGGACATACATCTTTCTAATGTGCAAGGTGCATAGTGGAAGAGCGTCGTACTAAGTTGTAAGGTACAAAGTGGACAGTGGGTGTGCATTATACCAAGATGCACTTTACATATTGGAGTTGCAATATACCTAGGTACACAAGTGCATATTGCATAATTGAAGTACAAAATACAAAGGTGCACTGTGCATAGTGGAAATGCATTGTGCCAATGTGCACGATTCATGGTGCATGGTGGAAGTGCATCGTATCATGGTCAACTATGCATAATGCATTTTGGAAGTACACTAAACCATAGTGCAAGGTGCATGGTGAATGGTGGACATACATCTTTCTAATGTGCAAGGTGCATAGTGGAAGAGCGTCGTACTAAGTTGTAAGGTACAAAGTGGACAGTGGGTGTGCATTATACCAAGATGCACTTTACATATTGGAGTTGCAATATACCTAGGTACACAAGTGCATATTGCATAATTGAAGTACAAAATACAAAGGTGCACTGTGCATAGTGGAAATGCATTGTGCCAATGTGCACGATTCATGGTGCATGGTGGAAGTGCATCGTATCATGGTCAACTATGCATAATGCATTTTGGAAGTACACTAAACCATAGTGCAAGGTGCATGGTGAATGGTGGACATACATCTTTCTAATGTGCAAGGTGCATAGTGGAAGAGCGTCGTACTAAGTTGTAAGGTACAAAGTGGACAGTGGGTGTGCATTATACCAAGATGCACTTTACATATTGGAGTTGCAATATACCTAGGTACACAAGTGCATATTGCATAATTGAAGTACAAAATACAAAGGTGCACTGTGCATAGTGGAAATGCAATGTACCAAGGAGCACGATCCATGGTGCTTGGTGGAAGTGCATCGTACCATGGTCAACTATGCATAATGCATTACGAAAGTACGCCAAACCATAGTGCACGGTGCACGGTGAATGGTGGACATACATCTTTCTAATGTGCAATGTGCATAGTGGAAGAGCGTCGTACTAAGTTGTAAGGTACAAAGTGGACAGTGGGTGTGCATTATACCAAGATGCACTTTACATATTGCAATTGCAATATACCTAGGTACACAATGCATATTGCATAATTGAAGTACAAAATACAAAGGTGCATTGTGCATAGTGGAAATGCATTGTGCCAATGTGCACGATTCATGGTGCATGGTGGAAGTGCATCGTATCATGGTCAACTATGCATAATGCATTTTGGAAGTACACTATACCATAGTGCAAGGTGCATGGTGAATGGTGGACATACATCTTTCAAATGTATAAGGTGCATAATGGAACAGCGTCGTACTAAGTTGTAAGGTACAAAGTGGACAGTGGGTGTGCATTATACCAAGATGCACTTTACATATTGGAGTTGCAATATACCTAGGTACACAGTGCATATTGCATAATTGAAGTACAAAATACAAAGGTGCACTGTGCATAGTGGAAATGCATTGTGCCAATGTGCACGATTCATGGTGCATGGTGGAAGTGCATCGTATCATGGTCAACTATGCATAATGCATTTTGGAAGTACACTAAACCATAGTGCAAGGTGCATGGTGAATGGTGGACATACATCTTTCTAATGTGCAAGGTGCATAGTGGAAGAGCGTCGTACTAAGTTGTAAGGTACAAAGTGGACAGTGGGTGTGCATTATACCAAGATGCACTTTACATATTGGAGTTGCAATATACCTAGGTACACAATGCATATTGCATAATTGAAGTACAAAATACAAAGGTGCACTTGTGCATAGTGGAAATGCATTGTGCCAATGTGCACGATTCATGGTGCATGGTGGAAGTGCATCGTATCATGGTCAACTATGCATAATGCATTTTGGAAGTACACTATACCATAGTGCAAGGTGCATGGTGAATGGTGGACATACATCTTTCTAATGTGCAAGGTGCATAGTGGAAGAGCGTCGTACTAAGTTGTAAGGTACAAAGTGGACAGTGGGTGTGCATTATACCAAGATGCACTTTACATATTGGAGTTGCAATATACCTAGGTACACAGTGCATATTGCATAATTGAAGTACAAAATACAAAGGTGCACTGTGCATAGTGGAAATGCATTGTGCCAATGTGCACGATTCATGGTGCATGGTGGAAGTGCATCGTATCATGGTCAACTATGCATAATGCATTTTGGAAGTACACTAAACCATAGTGCAAGGTGCATGGTGAATGGTGGACATACATCTTTCTAATGTGCAAGGTGCATAGTGGAAGAGCGTCGTACTAAGTTGTAAGGTACAAAGTGGACAGTGGGTGTGCATTATACCAAGATGCACTTTACATATTGGAGTTGCAATATACCTAGGTACACAATGCATATTGCATAATTGAAGTACAAAATACAAAGGTGCACTGTGCATAGTGGAAATGCAATGTACCAAGGAGCACGATCCATGGTGCTTGGTGGAAGTGCATCGTACCATGGTCAACTATGCATAATGCATTACGAAAGTACGCCAAACCATAGTGCACGGTGCACGGTGAATGGTGGACATACATCTTTCTAATGTGCAATGTGCATAGTGGAAGAGCGTCGTACTAAGTTGTAAGGTACAAAGTGGACAGTGGGTGTGCATTATACCAAGATGCACTTTACATATTGCAATTGCAATATACCTAGGTACACAGTGCATATTGCATAATTGAAGTACAAAATACAAAGGTGCATTGTGCATAGTGGAAATGCATTGTGCCAATGTGCACGATTCATGGTGCATGGTGGAAGTGCATCGTATCATGGTCAACTATGCATAATGCATTTTGGAAGTACACTATACCATAGTGCAAGGTGCATGGTGAATTGTGGACATACATCTTTCAAATGTATAAGGTGCATAATGGAACAGCGTCGTACTAAGTTGTAAGGTACAAAGTGGACAGTGGGTGTGCATTATACCAAGATGCACTTTACATATTGGAGTTGCAATATACCTAGGTACACAAGTGCATATTGCATAATTGAAGTACAAAATACAAAGGTGCACTGTGCATAGTGGAAATGCATTGTGCCAATGTGCACGATTCATGGTGCATGGTGGAAGTGCATCGTATCATGGTCAACTATGCATAATGCATTTTGGAAGTACACTAAACCATAGTGCAAGGTGCATGGTGAATGGTGGACATACATCTTTCTAATGTGCAAGGTGCATAGTGGAAGAGCGTCGTACTAAGTTGTAAGGTACAAAGTGGACAGTGGGTGTGCATTATACCAAGATGCACTTTACATATTGGAGTTGCAATATACCTAGGTACACAAGTGCATATTGCATAATTGAAGTACAAAATACAAAGGTGCACTGTGCATAGTGGAAATGCATTGTGCCAATGTGCACGATTCATGGTGCATGGTGGAAGTGCATCGTATCATGGTCAACTACGCATAATGCATTTTGAAAGTACACTAAACCATAGTGCAAGGTGCATGGTGAATGGTGGACATACATCTTTCTAATGTGCAAGGTGCATAGTGGAAGAGCGTCGTACTAAGTTGTAAGGTACAAAGTGGACAGTGGGTGTGCATTATACCAAGATGCACTTTACATATTGGAGTTGCAATATACCTAGGTACACAAGTGCATATTGCATAATTGAAGTACAAAATACAAAGGTGCACTGTGCATAGTGGAAATGCATTGTGCCAATGTGCACGATTCATGGTGCATGGTGGAAGTGCATCGTATCATGGTCAACTATGCATAATGCATTTTGGAAGTACACTAAACCATAGTGCAAGGTGCATGGTGAATGGTGGACATACATCTTTCTAATGTGCAAGGTGCATAGTGGAAGAGCGTCGTACTAAGTTGTAAGGTACAAAGTGGACAGTGGGTGTGCATTATACCAAGATGCACTTTACATATTGGAGTTGCAATATACCTAGGTACACAAGTGCATATTGCATAATTGAAGTACAAAATACAAAGGTGCACTGTGCATAGTGGAAATGCAATGTACCAAGGAGCACGATCCATGGTGCTTGGTGGAAGTGCATCGTACCATGGTCAACTATGCATAATGCATTACGAAAGTACGCCAAACCATAGTGCACGGTGCACGGTGAATGGTGGACATACATCTTTCTAATGTGCAATGTGCATAGTGGAAGAGCGTCGTACTAAGTTGTAAGGTACAAAGTGGACAGTGGGTGTGCATTATACCAAGATGCACTTTACATATTGCAATTGCAATATACCTAGGTACACAATGCATATTGCATAATTGAAGTACAAAATACAAAGGTGCATTGTGCATAGTGGAAATGCATTGTGCCAATGTGCACGATTCATGGTGCATGGTGGAAGTGCATCGTATCATGGTCAACTATGCATAATGCATTTTGGAAGTACACTATACCATAGTGCAAGGTGCATGGTGAATTGTGGACATACATCTTTCAAATGTATAAGGTGCATAATGGAACAGCGTCGTACTAAGTTGTAAGGTACAAAGTGGACAGTGGGTGTGCATTATACCAAGATGCACTTTACATATTGGAGTTGCAATATACCTAGGTACACAGTGCATATTGCATAATTGAAGTACAAAATACAAAGGTGCACTTGTGCATAGTGGAAATGCATTGTGCCAATGTGCACGATTCATGGTGCATGGTGGAAGTGCATCGTATCATGGTCAACTATGCATAATGCATTTTGGAAGTACACTAAACCATAGTGCAAGGTGCATGGTGAATGGTGGACATACATCTTTCTAATGTGCAAGGTGCATAGTGGAAGAGCGTCGTACTAAGTTGTAAGGTACAAAGTGGACAGTGGGTGTGCATTATACCAAGATGCACTTTACATATTGGAGTTGCAATATACCTAGGTACACAAGTGCATATTGCATAATTGAAGTACAAAATACAAAGGTGCACTGTGCATAGTGGAAATGCAATGTACCAAGGAGCACGATCCATGGTGCTTGGTGGAAGTGCATCGTACCATGGTCAACTATGCATAATGCATTACGAAAGTACGCCAAACCATAGTGCACGGTGCACGGTGAATGGTGGACATACATCTTTCTAATGTGCAATGTGCATAGTGGAAGAGCGTCGTACTAAGTTGTAAGGTACAAAGTGGACAGTGGGTGTGCATTATACCAAGATGCACTTTACATATTGCAATTGCAATATACCTAGGTACACAATGCATATTGCATAATTGAAGTACAAAATACAAAGGTGCATTGTGCATAGTGGAAATGCATTGTGCCAATGTGCACGATTCATGGTGCATGGTGGAAGTGCATCGTATCATGGTCAACTATGCATAATGCATTTTGGAAGTACACTATACCATAGTGCAAGGTGCATGGTGAATGGTGGACATACATCTTTCTAATGTGCAAGGTGCATAGTGGAAGAGCGTCGTACTAAGTTGTAAGGTACAAAGTGGACAGTGGGTGTGCATTATACCAAGATGCACTTTACATATTGGAGTTGCAATATACCTAGGTACACAAGTGCATATTGCATAATTGAAGTACAAAATACAAAGGTGCACTGCATAGTGGAAATGCATTGTGCCAATGTGCACGATTCATGGTGCATGGTGGAAGTGCATCGTATCATGGTCAACTATGCATAATGCATTTTGGAAGTACACTATACCATAGTGCAAGGTGCATGGTGAATGGTGGACATACATCTTTCTAATGTGCAAGGTGCATAGTGGAAGAGCGTCGTACTAAGTTGTAAGGTACAAAGTGGACAGTGGGTGTGCATTATACCAAGATGCACTTTACATATTGGAATTGCAATATACCTAGGTACACGATGCATATTGCATAATTGAAGTACAAAATACAAAGGTGCACTTGTGCATAGTGGAAATGCATTGTGCCAATGTGCACGATTCATGGTGCATGGTGGAAGTGCATCGTATCATGGTCAACTATGCATAATGCATTTTGGAAGTACACTATACCATAGTGCAAGGTGCATGGTGAATGGTGGACATACATCTTTCTAATGTGCAAGGTGCATAGTGGAAGAGCGTCGTACTAAGTTGTAAGGTACAAAGTGGACAGTGGGTGTGCATTATACCAAGATGCACTTTACATATTGGAGTTGCAATATACCTAGGTACACAATGCATATTGCATAATTGAAGTACAAAATACAAAGGTGCACTGTGCATAGTGGAAATGCATTGTGCCAATGTGCACGATTCATGGTGCATGGTGGAAGTGCATCGTATCATGGTCAACTATGCATAATGCATTTTGGAAGTACACTAAACCATAGTGCAAGGTGCATGGTGAATGGTGGACATACATCTTTCTAATGTGCAAGGTGCATAGTGGAAGAGCGTCGTACTAAGTTGTAAGGTACAAAGTGGACAGTGGGTGTGCATTATACCAAGATGCACTTTACATATTGGAGTTGCAATATACCTAGGTACACAGTGCATATTGCATAATTGAAGTACAAAATACAAAGGTGCACTGTGCATAGTGGAAATGCATTGTGCCAATGTGCACGATTCATGGTGCATGGTGGAAGTGCATCGTATCATGGTCAACTATGCATAATGCATTTTGGAAGTACACTAAACCATAGTGCAAGGTGCATGGTGAATGGTGGACATACATCTTTCTAATGTGCAAGGTGCATAGTGGAAGAGCGTCGTACTAAGTTGTAAGGTACAAAGTGGACAGTGGGTGTGCATTATACCAAGATGCACTTTACATATTGGAGTTGCAATATACCTAGGTACACGATGCATATTGCATAATTGAAGTACAAAATACAAAGGTGCACTGTGCATAGTGGAAATGCATTGTACCAATGTGCACGATCCATGGTGCATGGTGGAAGTGCATCGTACCATGGTCAACTATGCATAATGCATTTTGAAAGTACACTAAACCATAGTGCAAGGTGCATGGTGAATGGTGGACATACATCTTTCTAATGTGCAAGGTGCATAGTGGAAGAGCGTCGTACTAAGTTGTAAGGTACAAAGTGGACAGTGGGTGTGCATTATACCAAGATGCACTTTACATATTGGAGTTGCAATATACCTAGGTACACAAGTGCATATTGCATAATTGAAGTACAAAATACAAAGGTGCACTGTGCATAGTGGAAATGCATTGTGCCAATGTGCACGATTCATGGTGCATGGTGGAAGTGCATCGTATCATGGTCAACTATGCATAATGCATTTTGGAAGTACACTAAACCATAGTGCAAGGTGCATGGTGAATGGTGGACATACATCTTTCTAATGTGCAAGGTGCATAGTGGAAGAGCGTCGTACTAAGTTGTAAGGTACAAAGTGGACAGTGGGTGTGCATTATACCAAGATGCACTTTACATATTGGAGTTGCAATATACCTAGGTACACAGTGCATATTGCATAATTGAAGTACAAAATACAAAGGTGCACTGTGCATAGTGGAAATGCATTGTGCCAATGTGCACGATTCATGGTGCATGGTGGAAGTGCATCGTATCATGGTCAACTATGCATAATGCATTTTGGAAGTACACTAAACCATAGTGCAAGGTGCATGGTGAATGGTGGACATACATCTTTCTAATGTGCAAGGTGCATAGTGGAAGAGCGTCGTACTAAGTTGTAAGGTACAAAGTGGACAGTGGGTGTGCATTATACCAAGATGCACTTTACATATTGGAGTTGCAATATACCTAGGTACACAAGTGCATATTGCATAATTGAAGTACAAAATACAAAGGTGCACTGTGCATAGTGGAAATGCAATGTACCAAGGAGCACGATCCATGGTGCTTGGTGGAAGTGCATCGTACCATGGTCAACTATGCATAATGCATTACGAAAGTACGCCAAACCATAGTGCACGGTGCACGGTGAATGGTGGACATACATCTTTCTAATGTGCAATGTGCATAGTGGAAGAGCGTCGTACTAAGTTGTAAGGTACAAAGTGGACAGTGGGTGTGCATTATACCAAGATGCACTTTACATATTGCAATTGCAATATACCTAGGTACACAAGTGCATATTGCATAATTGAAGTACAAAATACAAAGGTGCATTGTGCATAGTGGAAATGCATTGTGCCAATGTGCACGATTCATGGTGCATGGTGGAAGTGCATCGTATCATGGTCAACTATGCATAATGCATTTTGGAAGTACACTATACCATAGTGCAAGGTGCATGGTGAATGGTGGACATACATCTTTCAAATGTATAAGGTGCATAGTGGAAGAGCGTCGTACTAAGTTGTAAGGTACAAAGTGGACAGTGGGTGTGCATTATACCAAGATGCACTTTACATATTGGAGTTGCAATATACCTAGGTACACAGTGCATATTGCATAATTGAAGTACAAAATACAAAGGTGCACCGTGCATAGTGGAAATGCAATGTACCAAGGAGCACGATCCATGGTGCTTGGTGGAAGTGCATCGTACCATGGTCAACTATGCATAATGCATTACGAAAGTACGCCAAACCATAGTGCACGGTGCACGGTGAATGGTGGACATACATCTTTCTAATGTGCAATGTGCATAGTGGAAGAGCGTCGTACTAAGTTGTAAGGTACAAAGTGGACAGTGGGTGTGCATTATACCAAGATGCACTTTACATATTGCAATTGCAATATACCTAGGTACACAAGTGCATATTGCATAATTGAAGTACAAAATACAAAGGTGCATTGTGCATAGTGGAAATGCATTGTGCCAATGTGCACGATTCATGGTGCATGGTGGAAGTGCATCGTATCATGGTCAACTATGCATAATGCATTTTGGAAGTACACTATACCATAGTGCAAGGTGCATGGTGAATTGTGGACATACATCTTTCAAATGTATAAGGTGCATAATGGAACAGCGTCGTACTAAGTTGTAAGGTACAAAGTGGACGGTGGGTGTGCATTATACCAAGATGCACTTTACATATTGGAGTTGCAATATACCTAGGTACACAGTGCATATTGCATAATTGAAGTACAAAATACAAAGGTGCACTTGTGCATAGTGGAAATGCATTGTGCCAATGTGCACGATTCATGGTGCATGGTGGAAGTGCATCGTATCATGGTCAACTATGCATAATGCATTTTGGAAGTACACTAAACCATAGTGCAAGGTGCATGGTGAATGGTGGACATACATCTTTCTAATGTGCAAGGTGCATAGTGGAAGAGCGTCGTACTAAGTTGTAAGGTACAAAGTGGACAGTGGGTGTGCATTATACCAAGATGCACTTTACATATTGGAGTTGCAATATACCTAGGTACACAGTGCATATTGCATAATTGAAGTACAAAATACAAAGGTGCACTTGTGCATAGTGGAAATGCAATGTACCAATGAGCACGATCCATGGTGCTTGGTGGAAGTGCATCGTACCATGGTCAACTATGCATAATGCATTACGAAAGTACGCCAAACCATAGTGCACGGTGCATGGTGAATGGTGGACATACATCTTTCTAATGTGCAATGTGCATAGTGGAAGAGCGTCGTACTAAGTTGTAAGGTACAAAGTGGACAGTGGGTGTGCATTATACCAAGATGCACTTTACATAGTTGAATTGCAATATACCTAGGTACACAGTGCATATTGCATAATTGAAGTACAAAATACAAAGGTGCACTGTGCATAGTGGAAATGCATTGTGCCAATGTGCACGATTCATGGTGCATGGTGAAAGTGCATCGTATCATGGTCAACTATGCATAATGCATTTTGGAAGTACACTATACCATAGTGCAAGGTGCATGGTGAATGGTGGACATACATCTTTCTAATGTACAAGGTGCATAGTGGAAGAGCGTCGTACTAAGTTGTAAGGTACAAAGTGGACAGTGGGTGTGCATTATACCAAGATGCACTTTACATATTGGAGTTGCAATATACCTAGGTACACAAGTGCATATTGCATAATTGAAGTACAAAATACAAAGGTGCACTGTGCATAGTGGAAATGCATTGTACCAAGGTGCACGATTCATGGTGCATGGTGGAAGTGCATCGTATCATGGTCAACTATGCATAATGCATTTTGAAAGTACACTAAACCATAGTGCAAGGTGCATGGTGAATGGTGGACATACATCTTTCTAATGTGCAAGGTGCATAGTGGAAGAGCGTCGTACTAAGTTGTAAGGTACAAAGTGGACAGTGGGTGTGCATTATACCAAGATGCACTTTACATATTGGAGTTGCAATATACCTAGGTACACAGTGCATATTGCATAATTGAAGTACAAAATACAAAGGTGCACTGTGCATAGTGGAAATGCATTGTACCAATGTGCACGATTCATGGTGCATGGTGGAAGTGCATCGTATCATGGTCAACTATGCATAATGCATTTTGGAAGTACACTATACCATAGTGCAAGGTGCATGGTGAATGGTGGACATACATCTTTCTAATGTGCAAGGTGCATAGTGGAAGAGCGTCGTACTAAGTTGTAAGGTACAAAGTGGACGGTGGGTGTGCATTATACCAAGATGCACTTTACATATTGGAGTTGCAATATACCTAGGTACACAGTGCATATTGCATAATTGAAGTACAAAATACAAAGGTGCACTGTGCATAGTGGAAATGCATTGTGCCAATGTGCACGATTCATGGTGCATGGTGGAAGTGCATCGTATCATGGTCAACTATGCATAATGCATTTTGGAAGTACACTAAACCATAGTGCAAGGTGCATGGTGAATGGTGGACATACATCTTTCTAATGTGCAAGGTGCATAGTGGAAGAGCGTCGTACTAAGTTGTAAGGTACAAAGTGGACAGTGGGTGTGCATTATACCAAGATGCACTTTACATATTGGAGTTGCAATATACCTAGGTACACAGTGCATATTGCATAATTGAAGTACAAAATACAAAGGTGCACTTGTGCATAGTGGAAATGCATTGTGCCAATGTGCACGATTCATGGTGCATGGTGGAAGTGCATCGTATCATGGTCAACTATGCATAATGCATTTTGGAAGTACACTAAACCATAGTGCAAGGTGCATGGTGAATGGTGGACATACATCTTTCTAATGTGCAAGGTGCATAGTGGAAGAGCGTCGTACTAAGTTGTAAGGTACAAAGTGGACGGTGGGTGTGCATTATACCAAGATGCACTTTACATATTGGAGTTGCAATATACCTAGGTACACAAGTGCATATTGCATAATTGAAGTACAAAATACAAAGGTGCACTTGTGCATAGTGGAAATGCATTGTGCCAATGTGCACGATTCATGGTGCATGGTGGAAGTGCATCGTATCATGGTCAACTATGCATAATGCATTTTGGAAGTACACTATACCATAGTGCAAGGTGCATGGTGAATGGTGGACATACATCTTTCTAATGTGCAAGGTGCATAGTGGAAGAGCGTCGTACTAAGTTGTAAGGTACAAAGTGGACAGTGGGTGTGCATTATACCAAGATGCACTTTACATATTGGAGTTGCAATATACCTAGGTACACAAGTGCATATTGCATAATTGAAGTACAAAATACAAAGGTGCACTTGTGCATAGTGGAAATGCAATGTACCAAGGAGCACGATCCATGGTGCTTGGTGGAAGTGCATCGTACCATGGTCAACTATGCATAATGCATTACGAAAGTACGCCAAACCATAGTGCACGGTGCACGGTGAATGGTGGACATACATCTTTCTAATGTGCAATGTGCATAGTGGAAGAGCGTCGTACTAAGTTGTAAGGTACAAAGTGGACAGTGGGTGTGCATTATACCAAGATGCACTTTACATATTGGAATTGCAATATACCTAGGTACACGATGCATATTGCATAATTGAAGTACAAAATACAAAGGTGCACTGTGCATAGTGGAAATGCATTGTGCCAATGTGCACGATTCATGGTGCATGGTGGAAGTGCATCGTATCATGGTCAACTATGCATAATGCATTTTGGAAGTACACTATACCATAGTGCAAGGTGCATGGTGAATGGTGGACATACATCTTTCAAATGTGCAAGGTGCATAGTGGAAGAGCGTCGTACTAAGTTGTAAGGTACAAAGTGGACAGTGGGTGTGCATTATACCAAGATGCACTTTACATATTGGAGTTGCAATATACCTAGGTACACAGTGCATATTGCATAATTGAAGTACAAAATACAAAGGTGCACTTGTGCATAGTGGAAATGCATTGTGCCAATGTGCACGATTCATGGTGCATGGTGGAAGTGCATCGTATCATGGTCAACTATGCATAATGCATTTTGGAAGTACACTAAACCATAGTGCAAGGTGCATGGTGAATGGTGGACATACATCTTTCTAATGTGCAAGGTGCATAGTGGAAGAGCGTCGTACTAAGTTGTAAGGTACAAAGTGGACAGTGGGTGTGCATTATACCAAGATGCACTTTACATATTGGAATTGCAATATACCTAGGTACACAGTGCATATTGCATAATTGAAGTACAAAATACAAAGGTGCACTTGTGCATAGTGGAAATGCATTGTGCCAATGTGCACGATTCATGGTGCATGGTGGAAGTGCATCGTATCATGGTCAACTATGCATAATGCATTTTGGAAGTACACTATACCATAGTGCAAGGTGCATGGTGAATGGTGGACATACATCTTTCAAATGTGCAAGGTGCATAGTGGAAGAGCGTCGTACTAAGTTGTAAGGTACAAAGTGGACGGTGGGTGTGCATTATACCAAGATGCACTTTACATATTGGAGTTGCAATATACCTAGGTACACGATGCATATTGCATAATTGAAGTACAAAATACAAAGGTGCACTGTGCATAGTGGAAATGCATTGTGCCAATGTGCACGATTCATGGTGCATGGTGGAAGTGCATCGTATCATGGTCAACTATGCATAATGCATTTTGGAAGTACACTAAACCATAGTGCAAGGTGCATGGTGAATGGTGGACATACATCTTTCTAATGTGCAAGGTGCATAGTGGAAGAGCGTCGTACTAAGTTGTAAGGTACAAAGTGGACAGTGGGTGTGCATTATACCAAGATGCACTTTACATATTGGAGTTGCAATATACCTAGGTACACAGTGCATATTGCATAATTGAAGTACAAAATACAAAGGTGCATTGTGCATAGTGGAAATGCATTGTGCCAATGTGCACGATTCATGGTGCATGGTGGAAGTGCATCGTATCATGGTCAACTATGCATAATGCATTTTGGAAGTACACTAAACCATAGTGCAAGGTGCATGGTGAATGGTGGACATACATCTTTCTAATGTACAAGGTGCATAGTGGAAGAGCGTCGTACTAAGTTGTAAGGTACAAAGTGGACAGTGGGTGTGCATTATACCAAGATGCACTTTACATATTGGAGTTGCAATATACCTAGGTACACAGTGCATATTGCATAATTGAAGTACAAAATACAAAGGTGCACTGTGCATAGTGGAAATGCAATGTACCAAGGAGCACGATCCATGGTGCTTGGTGGAAGTGCATCGTACCATGGTCAACTATGCATAATGCATTACGAAAGTACGCCAAACCATAGTGCACGGTGCACGGTGAATGGTGGACATACATCTTTCTAATGTGCAATGTGCATAGTGGAAGAGCGTCGTACTAAGTTGTAAGGTACAAAGTGGACAGTGGGTGTGCATTATACCAAGATGCACTTTACATATTGCAATTGCAATATACCTAGGTACACAATGCATATTGCATAATTGAAGTACAAAATACAAAGGTGCATTGTGCATAGTGGAAATGCATTGTGCCAATGTGCACGATTCATGGTGCATGGTGGAAGTGCATCGTATCATGGTCAACTATGCATAATGCATTTTGGAAGTACACTATACCATAGTGCAAGGTGCATGGTGAATTGTGGACATACATCTTTCAAATGTATAAGGTGCATAATGGAACAGCGTCGTACTAAGTTGTAAGGTACAAAGTGGACAGTGGGTGTGCATTATACCAAGATGCACTTTACATATTGGAGTTGCAATATACCTAGGTACACAGTGCATATTGCATAATTGAAGTACAAAATACAAAGGTGCACTGTGCATAGTGGAAATGCAATGTACCAAGGAGCACGATCCATGGTGCTTGGTGGAAGTGCATCGTACCATGGTCAACTATGCATAATGCATTACGAAAGTACGCCAAACCATAGTGCACGGTGCACGGTGAATGGTGGACATACATCTTTCTAATGTGCAATGTGCATAGTGGAAGAGCGTCGTACTAAGTTGTAAGGTACAAAGTGGACAGTGGGTGTGCATTATACCAAGATGCACTTTACATATTGCAATTGCAATATACCTAGGTACACAGTGCATATTGCATAATTGAAGTACAAAATACAAAGGTGCACTGTGCATAGTGGAAATGCATTGTGCCAATGTGCACGATTCATGGTGCATGGTGGAAGTGCATCGTATCATGGTCAACTATGCATAATGCATTTTGGAAGTACACTATACCATAGTGCAAGGTGCATGGTGAATGGTGGACATACATCTTTCTAATGTGCAAGGTGCATAGTGGAAGAGCGTCGTACTAAGTTGTAAGGTACAAAGTGGACAGTGGGTGTGCATTATACCAAGATGCACTTTACATATTGGAGTTGCAATATACCTAGGTACACGTGCATATTGCATAATTGAAGTACAAAATACAAAGGTGCACTGTGCATAGTGGAAATGCATTGTGCCAATGTGCACGATTCATGGTGCATGGTGGAAGTGCATCGTATCATGGTCAACTATGCATAATGCATTTTGGAAGTACACTAAACCATAGTGCAAGGTGCATGGTGAATGGTGGACATACATCTTTCTAATGTGCAAGGTGCATAGTGGAAGAGCGTCGTACTAAGTTGTAAGGTACAAAGTGGACGGTGGGTGTGCATTATACCAAGATGCACTTTACATATTGCAATTGCAATATACCTAGGTACACAGTGCATATTGCATAATTGAAGTACAAAATACAAAGGTGCACTGTGCATAGTGGAAATGCATTGTGCCAATGTGCACGATTCATGGTGCATGGTGGAAGTGCATCGTATCATGGTCAACTATGCATAATGCATTTTGAAAGTACACTAAACCATAGTGCAAGGTGCATGGTGAATGGTGGACATACATCTTTCTAATGTGCAAGGTGCATAGTGGAAGAGCGTCGTACTAAGTTGTAAGGTACAAAGTGGACAGTGGGTGTGCATTATACCAAGATGCACTTTACATATTGGAGTTGCAATATACCTAGGTACACAGTGCATATTGCATAATTGAAGTACAAAATACAAAGGTGCACTTGTGCATAGTGGAAATGCATTGTGCCAATGTGCACGATTCATGGTGCATGGTGGAAGTGCATCGTATCATGGTCAACTATGCATAATGCATTTTGAAAGTACACTAAACCATAGTGCAAGGTGCATGGTGAATGGTGGACATACATCTTTCTAATGTGCAAGGTGCATAGTGGAAGAGCGTCGTACTAAGTTGTAAGGTACAAAGTGGACGGTGGGTGTGCATTATACCAAGATGCACTTTACATATTGCAATTGCAATATACCTAGGTACACAGTGCATATTGCATAATTGAAGTACAAAATACAAAGGTGCACTGTGCATAGTGGAAATGCATTGTGCCAATGTGCACGATTCATGGTGCATGGTGGAAGTGCATCGTATCATGGTCAACTATGCATAATGCATTTTGGAAGTACACTAAACCATAGTGCAAGGTGCATGGTGAATGGTGGACATACATCTTTCAAATGTGCAAGGTGCATAGTGGAAGAGCGTCGTACTAAGTTGTAAGGTACAAAGTGGACAGTGGGTGTGCATTATACCAAGATGCACTTTACATATTGGAGTTGCAATATACCTAGGTACACAGTGCATATTGCATAATTGAAGTACAAAATACAAAGGTGCACTGTGCATAGTGGAAATGCAATGTACCAAGGAGCACGATCCATGGTGCTTGGTGGAAGTGCATCGTACCATGGTCAACTATGCATAATGCATTACGAAAGTACGCCAAACCATAGTGCACGGTGCACGGTGAATGGTGGACATACATCTTTCTAATGTGCAATGTGCATAGTGGAAGAGCGTCGTACTAAGTTGTAAGGTACAAAGTGGACAGTGGGTGTGCATTATACCAAGATGCACTTTACATATTGCAATTGCAATATACCTAGGTACACAGTGCATATTGCATAATTGAAGTACAAAATACAAAGGTGCATTGTGCATAGTGGAAATGCATTGTGCCAATGTGCACGATTCATGGTGCATGGTGGAAGTGCATCGTATCATGGTCAACTATGCATAATGCATTTTGGAAGTACACTATACCATAGTGCAAGGTGCATGGTGAATTGTGGACATACATCTTTCAAATGTATAAGGTGCATAATGGAACAGCGTCGTACTAAGTTGTAAGGTACAAAGTGGACAGTGGGTGTGCATTATACCAAGATGCACTTTACATATTGGAGTTGCAATATACCTAGGTACACAGTGCATATTGCATAATTGAAGTACAAAATACAAAGGTGCACTGTGCATAGTGGAAATGCATTGTGCCAATGTGCACGATTCATGGTGCATGGTGGAAGTGCATCGTATCATGGTCAACTATGCATAATGCATTTTGGAAGTACACTAAACCATAGTGCAAGGTGCATGGTGAATGGTGGACATACATCTTTCTAATGTGCAAGGTGCATAGTGGAAGAGCGTCGTACTAAGTTGTAAGGTACAAAGTGGACGGTGGGTGTGCATTATACCAAGATGCACTTTACATATTGGAGTTGCAATATACCTAGGTACACAGTGCATATTGCATAATTGAAGTACAAAATACAAAGGTGCACTGTGCATAGTGGAAATGCAATGTACCAAGGAGCACGATCCATGGTGCTTGGTGGAAGTGCATCGTACCATGGTCAACTATGCATAATGCATTACGAAAGTACGCCAAACCATAGTGCACGGTGCACGGTGAATGGTGGACATACATCTTTCTAATGTGCAATGTGCATAGTGGAAGAGCGTCGTACTAAGTTGTAAGGTACAAAGTGGACAGTGGGTGTGCATTATACCAAGATGCACTTTACATATTGCAATTGCAATATACCTAGGTACACAGTGCATATTGCATAATTGAAGTACAAAATACAAAGGTGCATTGTGCATAGTGGAAATGCATTGTGCCAATGTGCACGATTCATGGTGCATGGTGGAAGTGCATCGTATCATGGTCAACTATGCATAATGCATTTTGGAAGTACACTATACCATAGTGCAAGGTGCATGGTGAATTGTGGACATACATCTTTCAAATGTATAAGGTGCATAATGGAACAGCGTCGTACTAAGTTGTAAGGTACAAAGTGGACAGTGGGTGTGCATTATACCAAGATGCACTTTACATATTGGAGTTGCAATATACCTAGGTACACAGTGCATATTGCATAATTGAAGTACAAAATACAAAGGTGCACTGTGCATAGTGGAAATGCAATGTACCAAGGAGCACGATCCATGGTGCTTGGTGGAAGTGCATCGTACCATGGTCAACTATGCATAATGCATTACGAAAGTACGCCAAACCATAGTGCACGGTGCACGGTGAATGGTGGACATACATCTTTCTAATGTGCAATGTGCATAGTGGAAGAGCGTCGTACTAAGTTGTAAGGTACAAAGTGGACAGTGGGTGTGCATTATACCAAGATGCACTTTACATATTGCAATTGCAATATACCTAGGTACACAGTGCATATTGCATAATTGAAGTACAAAATACAAAGGTGCATTGTGCATAGTGGAAATGCATTGTGCCAATGTGCACGATTCATGGTGCATGGTGGAAGTGCATCGTATCATGGTCAACTATGCATAATGCATTTTGGAAGTACACTATACCATAGTGCAAGGTGCATGGTGAATTGTGGACATACATCTTTCAAATGTATAAGGTGCATAATGGAACAGCGTCGTACTAAGTTGTAAGGTACAAAGTGGACGGTGGGTGTGCATTATACCAAGATGCAGTTTACATATTGGAGTTGCAATATACCTAGGTACACAGTGCATATTGCATAATTGAAGTACAAAATACAAAGGTGCACTTGTGCATAGTGGAAATGCAATGTACCAAGGAGCACGATCCATGGTGCTTGGTGGAAGTGCATCGTACCATGGTCAACTATGCATAATGCATTACGAAAGTACGCCAAACCATAGTGCACGGTGCACGGTGAATGGTGGACATACATCTTTCTAATGTGCAATGTGCATAGTGGAAGAGCGTCGTACTAAGTTGTAAGGTACAAAGTGGACAGTGGGTGTGCATTATACCAAGATGCACTTTACATATTGCAATTGCAATATACCTAGGTACACAAGTGCATATTGCATAATTGAAGTACAAAATACAAAGGTGCATTGTGCATAGTGGAAATGCATTGTGCCAATGTGCACGATTCATGGTGCATGGTGGAAGTGCATCGTATCATGGTCAACTATGCATAATGCATTTTGGAAGTACACTATACCATAGTGCAAGGTGCATGGTGAATTGTGGACATACATCTTTCAAATGTATAAGGTGCATAATGGAACAGCGTCGTACTAAGTTGTAAGGTACAAAGTGGACAGTGGGTGTGCATTATACCAAGATGCACTTTACATATTGGAGTTGCAATATACCTAGGTACACAGTGCATATTGCATAATTGAAGTACAAAATACAAAGGTGCACTGTGCATAGTGGAAATGCATTGTGCCAATGTGCACGATTCATGGTGCATGGTGGAAGTGCATCGTATCATGGTCAACTATGCATAATGCATTTTGGAAGTACACTAAACCATAGTGCAAGGTGCATGGTGAATGGTGGACATACATCTTTCTAATGTGCAAGGTGCATAGTGGAAGAGCGTCGTACTAAGTTGTAAGGTACAAAGTGGACGGTGGGTGTGCATTATACCAAGATGCACTTTACATATTGGAGTTGCAATATACCTAGGTACACGGTGCATATTGCATAATTGAAGTACAAAATACAAAGGTGCCTGTGCATAGTGGAAATGCAATGTACCAAGGAGCACGATCCATGGTGCTTGGTGGAAGTGCATCGTACCATGGTCAACTATGCATAATGCATTACGAAAGTACGCCAAACCATAGTGCACGGTGCACGGTGAATGGTGGACATACATCTTTCTAATGTGCAATGTGCATAGTGGAAGAGCGTCGTACTAAGTTGTAAGGTACAAAGTGGACAGTGGGTGTGCATTATACCAAGATGCACTTTACATATTGCAATTGCAATATACCTAGGTACACAGTGCATATTGCATAATTGAAGTACAAAATACAAAGGTGCATTGTGCATAGTGGAAATGCATTGTGCCAATGTGCACGATTCATGGTGCATGGTGGAAGTGCATCGTATCATGGTCAACTATGCATAATGCATTTTGGAAGTACACTATACCATAGTGCAAGGTGCATGGTGAATTGTGGACATACATCTTTCAAATGTATAAGGTGCATAATGGAACAGCGTCGTACTAAGTTGTAAGGTACAAAGTGGACGGTGGGTGTGCATTATACCAAGATGCACTTTACATATTGGAGTTGCAATATACCTAGGTACACAGTGCATATTGCATAATTGAAGTACAAAATACAAAGGTGCACTGTGCATAGTGGAAATGCATTGTGCCAATGTGCACGATTCATGGTGCATGGTGGAAGTGCATCGTATCATGGTCAACTATGCATAATGCATTTTGGAAGTACACTAAACCATAGTGCAAGGTGCATGGTGAATGGTGGACATACATCTTTCTAATGTGCAAGGTGCATAGTGGAAGAGCGTCGTACTAAGTTGTAAGGTACAAAGTGGACAGTGGGTGTGCATTATACCAAGATGCACTTTACATATTGGAGTTGCAATATACCTAGGTACACGGTGCATATTGCATAATTGAAGTACAAAATACAAAGGTGCACTTGTGCATAGTGGAAATGCAATGTACCAAGGAGCACGATCCATGGTGCTTGGTGGAAGTGCATCGTACCATGGTCAACTATGCATAATGCATTACGAAAGTACGCCAAACCATAGTGCACGGTGCACGGTGAATGGTGGACATACATCTTTCTAATGTGCAATGTGCATAGTGGAAGAGCGTCGTACTAAGTTGTAAGGTACAAAGTGGACAGTGGGTGTGCATTATACCAAGATGCACTTTACATATTGCAATTGCAATATACCTAGGTACACAGTGCATATTGCATAATTGAAGTACAAAATACAAAGGTGCATTGTGCATAGTGGAAATGCATTGTGCCAATGTGCACGATTCATGGTGCATGGTGGAAGTGCATCGTATCATGGTCAACTATGCATAATGCATTTTGGAAGTACACTATACCATAGTGCAAGGTGCATGGTGAATTGTGGACATACATCTTTCAAATGTATAAGGTGCATAATGGAACAGCGTCGTACTAAGTTGTAAGGTACAAAGTGGACAGTGGGTGTGCATTATACCAAGATGCACTTTACATATTGGAGTTGCAATATACCTAGGTACACAGTGCATATTGCATAATTGAAGTACAAAATACAAAGGTGCACTGTGCATAGTGGAAATGCAATGTACCAAGGAGCACGATCCATGGTGCTTGGTGGAAGTGCATCGTACCATGGTCAACTATGCATAATGCATTACGAAAGTACGCCAAACCATAGTGCACGGTGCACGGTGAATGGTGGACATACATCTTTCTAATGTGCAATGTGCATAGTGGAAGAGCGTCGTACTAAGTTGTAAGGTACAAAGTGGACAGTGGGTGTGCATTATACCAAGATGCACTTTACATATTGCAATTGCAATATACCTAGGTACACAGTGCATATTGCATAATTGAAGTACAAAATACAAAGGTGCATTGTGCATAGTGGAAATGCATTGTGCCAATGTGCACGATTCATGGTGCATGGTGGAAGTGCATCGTATCATGGTCAACTATGCATAATGCATTTTGGAAGTACACTATACCATAGTGCAAGGTGCATGGTGAATTGTGGACATACATCTTTCAAATGTATAAGGTGCATAATGGAAGAGCGTCGTACTAAGTTGTAAGGTACAAAGTGGACAGTGGGTGTGCATTATACCAAGATGCACTTTACATATTGGAGTTGCAATATACCTAGGTACACAGTGCATATTGCATAATTGAAGTACAAAATACAAAGGTGCACTGTGCATAGTGGAAATGCAATGTACCAAGGAGCACGATCCATGGTGCTTGGTGGAAGTGCATCGTACCATGGTCAACTATGCATAATGCATTACGAAAGTACGCCAAACCATAGTGCACGGTGCACGGTGAATGGTGGACATACATCTTTCTAATGTGCAATGTGCATAGTGGAAGAGCGTCGTACTAAGTTGTAAGGTACAAAGTGGACAGTGGGTGTGCATTATACCAAGATGCACTTTACATATTGCAATTGCAATATACCTAGGTACACAGTGCATATTGCATAATTGAAGTACAAAATACAAAGGTGCATTGTGCATAGTGGAAATGCATTGTGCCAATGTGCACGATTCATGGTGCATGGTGGAAGTGCATCGTATCATGGTCAACTATGCATAATGCATTTTGGAAGTACACTATACCATAGTGCAAGGTGCATGGTGAATTGTGGACATACATCTTTCAAATGTATAAGGTGCATAATGGAACGAGCGTCGTACTAAGTTGTAAGGTACAAAGTGGACAGTGGGTGTGCATTATACCAAGATGCACTTTACATATTGGAGTTGCAATATACCTAGGTACACGGTGCATATTGCATAATTGAAGTACAAAATACAAAGGTGCACTTGTGCATAGTGGAAATGCAATGTACCAATGTGCACGATCCATGGTGCATGGTGGAAGTGCATCGTACCATGGTCAACTATGCATAATGCATTTTGAAAGTACACCAAACCATAGTGCACGGTGCATGGTGAATGGTGGACATACATCTTTCTAATGTGCAAGGTGCATAGTGGAAGAGCGTCGTACTAAGTTGTAAGGTACAAAGTGGACAGTGGGTGTGCATTATACCAAGATGCACTTTACATATTGGAGTTGCAATATACCTAGGTACACGGTGCATATTGCATAATTGAAGTACAAAATACAAAGGTGCACCGTGCATAGTGGAAATGCAATGTACCAATGTGCACGATCCATGGTGCTTGGTGGAAGTGCATCGTATCATGGTCAACTATGCATAATGCATTTTGAAAGTACTCCAAACCATAGTGCAAGGTGCATGGTGAATGGTGGACATACATCTTTCTAATGTGCAAGGTGCATAGTGGAAGAGCGTCGTACTAAGTTGTAAGGTACAAAGTGGACAGTGGGTGTGCATTATACCAAGATGCACTTTACATATTGGAATTGCAATATACCTAGGTACACGGTGCATATTGCATAATTGAAGTACAAAATACAAAGGTGCACTTGTGCATAGTGGAAATGCATTGTGCCAATGTGCACGATTCATGGTGCATGGTGGAAGTGCATCGTATCATGGTCAACTATGCATAATGCATTTTGGAAGTACACTATACCATAGTGCAAGGTGCATGGTGAATGGTGGACATACATCTTTCTAATGTGCAAGGTGCATAGTGGAAGAGCGTCGTACTAAGTTGTAAGGTACAAAGTGGACGGTGGGTGTGCATTATACCAAGATGCACTTTACATATTGGAGTTGCAATATACCTAGGTACACGATGCATATTGCATAATTGAAGTACAAAATACAAAGGTGCACTTGCATAGTGGAAATGCATTGTGCCAATGTGCACGATTCATGGTGCATGGTGGAAGTGCATCGTATCATGGTCAACTATGCATAATGCATTTTGGAAGTACACTATACCATAGTGCAAGGTGCATGGTGAATGGTGGACATACATCTTTCAAATGTGCAAGGTGCATAGTGGAAGAGCGTCGTACTAAGTTGTAAGGTACAAAGTGGACAGTGGGTGTGCATTATACCAAGATGCACTTTACATATTGGAGTTGCAATATACCTAGGTACACGGTGCATATTGCATAATTGAAGTACAAAATACAAAGGTGCACTTGTGCATAGTGGAAATGCAATGTACCAAGGAGCACGATCCATGGTGCTTGGTGGAAGTGCATCGTACCATGGTCAACTATGCATAATGCATTACGAAAGTACGCCAAACCATAGTGCACGGTGCACGGTGAATGGTGGACATACATCTTTCTAATGTGCAATGTGCATAGTGGAAGAGCGTCGTACTAAGTTGTAAGGTACAAAGTGGACAGTGGGTGTGCATTATACCAAGATGCACTTTACATATTGGAATTGCAATATACCTAGGTACACAAGATGCATATTGCATAATTGAAGTACAAAATACAAAGGTGCACTGTGCATAGTGGAAATGCATTGTGCCAATGTGCACGATTCATGGTGCATGGTGGAAGTGCATCGTATCATGGTCAACTATGCATAATGCATTTTGGAAGTACACTATACCATAGTGCAAGGTGCATGGTGAATGGTGGACATACATCTTTCTAATGTGCAAGGTGCATAGTGGAAGAGCGTCGTACTAAGTTGTAAGGTACAAAGTGGACGGTGGGTGTGCATTATACCAAGATGCACTTTACATATTGGAGTTGCAATATACCTAGGTACACAGTGCATATTGCATAATTGAAGTACAAAATACAAAGGTGCACTTGTGCATAGTGGAAATGCATTGTGCCAATGTGCACGATTCATGGTGCATGGTGGAAGTGCATCGTATCATGGTCAACTATGCATAATGCATTTTGGAAGTACACTATACCATAGTGCAAGGTGCATGGTGAATGGTGGACATACATCTTTCTAATGTGCAAGGTGCATAGTGGAAGAGCGTCGTACTAAGTTGTAAGGTACAAAGTGGACAGTGGGTGTGCATTATACCAAGATGCACTTTACATATTGGAGTTGCAATATACCTAGGTACACGATGCATATTGCATAATTGAAGTACAAAATACAAAGGTGCACTGTGCATAGTGGAAATGCAATGTACCAATGAGCACGATCCATGGTGCTTGGTGGAAGTGCATCGTACCATGGTCAACTATGCATAATGCATTACGAAAGTACGCCAAACCATAGTGCACGGTGCACGGTGAATGGTGGACATACATCTTTCTAATGTGCAAGGTGCATAGTGGAAGAGCGTCGTACTAAGTTGTAAGGTACAAAGTGGACAGTGGGTGTGCATTATACCAAGATGCACTTTACATATTGAATTGCAATATACCTAGGTACACGATGCATATTGCATAATTGAAGTACAAAATACAAAGGTGCACTGTGCATAGTGGAAATGCATTGTGCCAATGTGCACGATTCATGGTGCATGGTGGAAGTGCATCGTATCATGGTCAACTATGCATAATGCATTTTGGAAGTACACTATACCATAGTGCAAGGTGCATGGTGAATGGTGGACATACATCTTTCTAATGTGCAAGGTGCATAGTGGAACAGCGTCGTACTAAGTTGTAAGGTACAAAGTGGACGGTGGGTGTGCATTATACCAAGATGCACTTTACATATTGGAGTTGCAATATACCTAGGTACACGGTGCATATTGCATAATTGAAGTACAAAATACAAAGGTGCACTTGTGCATAGTGGAAATGCATTGTGCCAATGTGCACGATTCATGGTGCATGGTGGAAGTGCATCGTATCATGGTCAACTATGCATAATGCATTTCGGAAGTACACTAAACCATAGTGCAAGGTGCATGGTGAATGGTGGACATACATCTTTCTAATGTGCAAGGTGCATAGTGGAAGAGCGTCGTACTAAGTTGTAAGGTACAAAGTGGACAGTGGGTGTGCATTATACCAAGATGCACTTTACATATTGGAATTGCAATATACCTAGGTACACGATGCATATTGCATAATTGAAGTACAAAATACAAAGGTGCACTGTGCATAGTGGAAATGCATTGTGCCAATGTGCACGATTCATGGTGCATGGTGGAAGTGCATCGTATCATGGTCAACTATGCATAATGCATTTTGGAAGTACACTATACCATAGTGCAAGGTGCATGGTGAATGGTGGACATACATCTTTCTAATGTGCAAGGTGCATAGTGGAAGAGCGTCGTACTAAGTTGTAAGGTACAAAGTGGACAGTGGGTGTGCATTATACCAAGATGCACTTTACATATTGGAGTTGCAATATACCTAGGTACACAGTGCATATTGCATAATTGAAGTACAAAATACAAAGGTGCACTTGTGCATAGTGGAAATGCATTGTGCCAATGTGCACGATTCATGGTGCATGGTGGAAGTGCATCGTATCATGGTCAACTATGCATAATGCATTTTGGAAGTACACTAAACCATAGTGCAAGGTGCATGGTGAATGGTGGACATACATCTTTCTAATGTGCAAGGTGCATAGTGGAAGAGCGTCGTACTAAGTTGTAAGGTACAAAGTGGACGGTGGGTGTGCATTATACCAAGATGCACTTTACATATTGGAGTTGCAATATACCTAGGTACACGGTGCATATTGCATAATTGAAGTACAAAATACAAAGGTGCACCGTGCATAGTGGAAATGCATTGTACCAATGTGCACGATCCATGGTGCATGGTGGAAGTGCATCGTATCATGGTCAACTATGCATAATGCATTTTGGAAGTACACTATACCATAGTGCAAGGTGCATGGTGAATGGTGGACATACATCTTTCTAATGTGCAAGGTGCATAGTGGAAGAGCGTCGTACTAAGTTGTAAGGTACAAAGTGGACGGTGGGTGTGCATTATACCAAGATGCACTTTACATATTGGAGTTGCAATATACCTAGGTACACAGTGCATATTGCATAATTGAAGTACAAAATACAAAGGTGCAGTGTGCATAGTGGAAATGCATTGTGCCAATGTGCACGATTCATGGTGCATGGTGGAAGTGCATCGTATCATGGTCAACTATGCATAATGCATTTTGGAAGTACACTATACCATAGTGCAAGGTGCATGGTGAATTGTGGACATACATCTTTCAAATGTATAAGGTGCATAGTGGAAGAGCGTCGTACTAAGTTGTAAGGTACAAAGTGGATAGTGGGTGTGCATTATACCAAGATGCACTTTACATAGTTGAATTGCAATATACCAAGGTACACGATGCATATTGCATAGTTGAATTACAAAATACAAAGGTGCACTTGTGCATAGTGGAAATGCATTGTGCCAATGTGCACGATTCATGGTGCATGGTGGAAGTGCATCGTATCATGGTCAACTATGCATAATGCATTTTGGAAGTACACTAAACCATAGTGCAAGGTGCATGGTGAATGGTGGACATACATCTTTCTAATGTGCAAGGTGCATAGTGGAAGAGCGTCGTACTAAGTTGTAAGGTACAAAGTGGACGGTGGGTGTGCATTATACCAAGATGCACTTTACATATTGGAGTTGCAATATACCTAGGTACACAGTGCATATTGCATAATTGAAGTACAAAATACAAAGGTGCACTGTGCATAGTGGAAATGCATTGTGCCAATGTGCACGATTCATGGTGCATGGTGGAAGTGCATCGTATCATGGTCAACTATGCATAATGCATTTTGGAAGTACACTATACCATAGTGCAAGGTGCATGGTGAATGGTGGACATACATCTTTCTAATGTGCAAGGTGCATAGTGGAAGAGCGTCGTACTAAGTTGTAAGGTACAAAGTGGACGGTGGGTGTGCATTATACCAAGATGCACTTTACATATTGGAGTTGCAATATACCTAGGTACACGGTGCATATTGCATAATTGAAGTACAAAATACAAAGGTGCACTGTGCATAGTGGAAATGCATTGTGCCAATGTGCACGATTCATGGTGCATGGTGGAAGTGCATCGTATCATGGTCAACTATGCATAATGCATTTTGGAAGTACACTATACCATAGTGCAAGGTGCATGGTGAATGGTGGACATACATCTTTCTAATGTGCAAGGTGCATAGTGGAAGAGCGTCGTACTAAGTTGTAAGGTACAAAGTGGACAGTGGGTGTGCATTATACCAAGATGCACTTTACATATTGGAATTGCAATATACCTAGGTACACGATGCATATTGCATAATTGAAGTACAAAATACAAAGGTGCAGCGTGCATAGTGGAAATGCAATGTACCAATGTGCACGATCCATGGTGCATGGTGGAAGTGCATCGTACCATGGTCAACTATGCATAATGCATTACGGAAGTACACTAAACCATAGTGCACGGTGCATGGTGAATGGTGGACATACATCTTTCTAATGTGCAAGGTGCATAGTGGAAGAGCGTCGTACTAAGTTGTAAGGTACAAAGTGGACAGTGGGTGTGCATTATACCAAGATGCACTTTACATATTGAATTGCAATATACCTAGGTACACGATGCATATTGCATAATTGAAGTACAAAATACAAAGGTGCATTGTGCATAGTGGAAATGCATTGTGCCAATGTGCACGATTCATGGTGCATGGTGGAAGTGCATCGTATCATGGTCAACTATGCATAATGCATTTTGGAAGTACACTATACCATAGTGCAAGGTGCATGGTGAATTGTGGACATACATCTTTCAAATGTACAAGGTGCATAATGGAACAGCGTCGTACTAAGTTGTAAGGTACAAAGTGGACGGTGGGTGTGCATTATACCAAGATGCACTTTACATATTGGAGTTGCAATATACCTAGGTACACGGTGCATATTGCATAATTGAAGTACAAAATACAAAGGTGCATCGTGCATAGTGGAAATGCATTGTGCCAATGTGCACGATTCATGGTGCATGGTGGAAGTGCATCGTATCATGGTCAACTATGCATAATGCATTTTGGAAGTACACTAAACCATAGTGCAAGGTGCATGGTGAATGGTGGACATACATCTTTCTAATGTGCAAGGTGCATAGTGGAAGAGCGTCGTACTAAGTTGTAAGGTACAAAGTGGACAGTGGGTGTGCATTATACCAAGATGCACTTTACATATTGGAGTTGCAATATACCTAGGTACACGGTGCATATTGCATAATTGAAGTACAAAATACAAAGGTGCACTGTGCATAGTGGAAATGCATTGTGCCAATGTGCACGATTCATGGTGCATGGTGGAAGTGCATCGTATCATGGTCAACTATGCATAATGCATTTTGGAAGTACACTAAACCATAGTGCACGGTGCATGGTGAATGGTGGACATACATCTTTCTAATGTGCAAGGTGCATAGTGGAAGAGCGTCGTACTAAGTTGTAAGGTACAAAGTGGACAGTGGGTGTGCATTATACCAAGATGCACTTTACATATTGGAGTTGCAATATACCTAGGTACACAGTGCATATTGCATAATTGAAGTACAAAATACAAAGGTGCACTGTGCATAGTGGAAATGCATTGTGCCAATGTGCACGATTCATGGTGCATGGTGGAAGTGCATCGTATCATGGTCAACTATGCATAATGCATTTTGGAAGTACACTAAACCATAGTGCAAGGTGCATGGTGAATGGTGGACATACATCTTTCTAATGTGCAAGGTGCATAGTGGAAGAGCGTCGTACTAAGTTGTAAGGTACAAAGTGGACAGTGGGTGTGCATTATACCAAGATGCACTTTACATATTGGAGTTGCAATATACCTAGGTACACAGTGGATATTGCATAATTGAAGTACAAAATACAAAGGTGCACTGTGCATAGTGGAAATGCATTGTGCCAATGTGCACGATTCATGGTGCATGGTGGAAGTGCATCGTATCATGGTCAACTATGCATAATGCATTTTGGAAGTACACTAAACCATAGTGCAAGGTGCATGGTGAATGGTGGACATACATCTTTCTAATGTGCAAGGTGCATAGTGGAAGAGCGTCGTACTAAGTTGTAAGGTACAAAGTGGACAGTGGGTGTGCATTATACCAAGATGCACTTTACATATTGGAGTTGCAATATACCTAGGTACACAGTGCATATTGCATAATTGAAGTACAAAATACAAAGGTGCACTGTGCATAGTGGAAATGCAATGTACCAAGGAGCACGATCCATGGTGCTTGGTGGAAGTGCATCGTACCATGGTCAACTATGCATAATGCATTACGAAAGTACACCAAACCATAGTGCACGGTGCACGGTGAATGGTGGACATACATCTTTCTAATGTGCAATGTGCATAGTGGAAGAGCGTCGTACTAAGTTGTAAGGTACAAAGTGGACAGTGGGTGTGCATTATACCAAGATGCACTTTACATATTGGAATTGCAATATACCTAGGTACACGGTGCATATTGCATAATTGAAGTACAAAATACAAAGGTGCACTGTGCATAGTGGAAATGCATTGTGCCAATGTGCACGATTCATGGTGCATGGTGGAAGTGCATCGTATCATGGTCAACTATGCATAATGCATTTTGGAAGTACACTATACCATAGTGCAAGGTGCATGGTGAATGGTGGACATACATCTTTCAAATGTGCAAGGTGCATAGTGGAAGAGCGTCGTACTAAGTTGTAAGGTACAAAGTGGACAGTGGGTGTGCATTATACCAAGATGCACTTTACATATTGGAGTTGCAATATACCTAGGTACACAGTGCATATTGCATAATTGAAGTACAAAATACAAAGGTGCACTGTGCATAGTGGAAATGCAATGTACCAAGGTGCACGATCCATGGTGCTTGGTGGAAGTGCATCGTACCATGGTCAACTATGCATAATGCATTACGAAAGTACACCAAACCATAGTGCACGGTGCACGGTGAATGGTGGACATACATCTTTCTAATGTGTAATGTGCATAGTGGAAGAGCGTCGTACTAAGTTGTAAGGTACAAAGTGGACGATTGGGTGTGCATTATACCAAGATGCACTTTACATATTGGAGTTGCAATATACCTAGGTACACAATGCATATTGCATAATTGAAGTACAAAATACAAAGGTGCACTGTGCATAGTGGAAATGCATTGTGCCAATGTGCACGATTCATGGTGCATGGTGGAAGTGCATCGTATCATGGTCAACTATGCATAATGCATTTTGGAAGTACACTATACCATAGTGCAAGGTGCATGGTGAATTGTGGACATACATCTTTCAAATGTATAAGGTGCATAATGGAACGGCGTCGTACTAAGTTGTAAGGTACAAAGTGGACGGTGGGTGTGCATTATACCAAGATGCACTTTACATATTGGAATTGCAATATACCTAGGTACACAGTGCATATTGCATAATTGAAGTACAAAATACAAAGGTGCACTGTGCATAGTGGAAATGCATTGTGCCAATGTGCACGATTCATGGTGCATGGTGAAAGTGCATCGTATCATGGTCAACTATGCATAATGCATTTTGGAAGTACACTAAACCATAGTGCAAGGTGCATGGTGAATGGTGGACATACATCTTTCTAATGTGCAAGGTGCATAGTGGAAGAGCGTCGTACTAAGTTGTAAGGTACAAAGTGGACGGTGGGTGTGCATTATACCAAGATGCACTTTACATATTGGAGTTGCAATATACCTAGGTACACGGTGCATATTGCATAATTGAAGTACAAAATACAAAGGTGCACCGTGCATAGTGGAAATGCATTGTACCAATGAGCACGATCCATGGTGCTTGGTGGAAGTGCATCGTACCATGGTCAACTATGCATAATGCATTACGAAAGTACACCAAACCATAGTGCACGGTGCATGGTGAATGGTGGACATACATCTTTCTAATGTGCAAGGTGCATAGTGGAACAGTGTCATACTAAGTTGTAAGGTACAAAGTGGATAGTGGGTGTGCATTATACCAAGATGCACTTTACATAGTTGAATTGCAATATACCAAGGTACACGATGCATATTGCATAGTTGAAGTACAAAATACAAAGGTGCACTGTGTATAGTGGAAATGCATTGTGCCAATGTGCACGATTCATGGTGCATGGTGGAAGTGCATCGTATCATGGTCAACTATGCATAATGCATTTTGGAAGTACACTATACCATAGTGCAAGGTGCATGGTGAATGGTGGACATACATCTTTCAAATGTGCAAGGTGCATAGTGGAAGAGCGTCGTACTAAGTTGTAAGGTACAAAGTGGACGGTGGGTGTGCATTATACCAAGATGCACTTTACATATTGGAGTTGCAATATACCTAGGTACACAGTGCATATTGCATAATTGAAGTACAAAATACAAAGGTGCACGTGCATAGTGGAAATGCATTGTGCCAATGTGCACGATTCATGGTGCATGGTGGAAGTGCATCGTATCATGGTCAACTATGCATAATGCATTTTGGAAGTACACTAAACCATAGTGCAAGGTGCATGGTGAATGGTGGACATACATCTTTCTAATGTACAAGGTGCATAGTGGAAGAGTGTCGTACTAAGTTGTAAGGTACAAAGTGGACGGTGGGTGTGCATTATACCAAGATGCACTTTACATATTGGAATTGCAATATACCTAGGTACACAGAGTGCATATTGCATAGTTGAAGTACAAAATACAAAGGTGCAGCATGCATAGTGGAAATGCATTGTGCCAATGTGCACGATTCATGGTGCATGGTGGAAGTGCATCGTATCATGGTCAACTATGCATAATGCATTTCGAAAGTACACTATACCATAGTGCACGGTGCATGGTGAATTGTGGACATACATCTTTCAAATGTGCAAGGTGCATAGTGGAACAGTGTCGTACTAAGTTGTAAGGTACAAAGTGGACAGTGGGTGTGCATTATACCAAGATGCACTTTACATATTGGAGTTGCAATATACCTAGGTACACGGTGCATATTGCATAATTGAAGTACAAAATACAAAGGTGCACTGTGCATAGTGGAAATGCATTGTGCCAATGTGCACGATTCATGGTGCATGGTGGAAGTGCATCGTATCATGGTCAACTATGCATAATGCATTTTGGAAGTACACTAAACCATAGTGCAAGGTGCATGGTGAATGGTGGACATACATCTTTCTAATGTGCAAGGTGCATAGTGGAAGAGCGTCGTACTAAGTTGTAAGGTACAAAGTGGACAGTGGGTGTGCATTATACCAAGATGCACTTTACATATTGGAGTTGCAATATACCTAGGTACACAAGGCATATTGCATAATTGAAGTACAAAATACAAAGGTGCATCGTGCATAGTGGAAATGCAATGTGCCAATGTGCACGATTCATGGTGCATGGTGGAAGTGCATCGTACCATGGTCAACTATGCATAATGCATTACGAAAGTACACCAAACCATAGTGCACGGTGCACGGTGAATGGTGGACATACATCTTTCTAATGTGCAAGGTGCATAGTGGAAGAGCGTCGTACTAAGTTGTAAGGTACAAAGTGGACAGTGGGTGTGCATTATACCAAGATGCACTTTACATATTGCAATTGCAATATACCTAGGTACACGATGCATATTGCATAATTGAAGTACAAAATACAAAGGTGCACTGTGCATAGTGGAAATGCATTGTGCCAATGTGCACGATTCATGGTGCATGGTGGAAGTGCATCGTATCATGGTCAACTATGCATAATGCATTTTGGAAGTACACTATACCATAGTGCAAGGTGCATGGTGAATGGTGGACATACATCTTTCTAATGTGCAAGGTGCATAGTGGAAGAGCGTACTAAGTTGTAAGGTACAAAGTGGACGGTGGGTGTGCATTATACCAAGATGCACTTTACATATTGGAGTTGCAATATACCTAGGTACACGAGTGCATATTGCATAATTGAAGTACAAAATACAAAGGAGCCTTGTGCATAGTGGAAATGCAATGTACCAATGAGCACGATCCATGGTGCATGGTGGAAGTGCATCGTACCATGGTCAACTATGCATAATGCATTACGAAAGTACACCAAACCATAGTGCACAGTGCACGGTGAATGGTGGACATACATCTTTCTAATGTGCAATGTGCATAGTGGAAGAGCGTCGTACTAAGTTGTAAGGTACAAAGTGGACAGTGGGTGTGCATTATACCAAGATGCACTTTACATATTGGAATTGCAATATACCTAGGTACACGATGCATATTGCATAGTTGAAGTACAAAATACAAAGGTGCACTGTGCATAGTGGAAATGCATTGTGCCAATGTGCACGATTCATGGTGCATGGTGGAAGTGCATCGTATCATGGTCAACTATGCATAATGCATTTTGGAAGTACACTATACCATAGTGCAAGGTGCATGGTGAATGGTGGACATACATCTTTCTAATGTGCAAGGTGCATAGTGGAAGAGCGTCGTACTAAGTTGTAAGGTACAAAGTGGACAGTGGGTGTGCATTATACCAAGATGCACTTTACATATTGGAGTTGCAATATACCTAGGTACACAAGTGCATATTGCATAATTGAAGTACAAAATACAAAGGTGCACTGTGCATAGTGGAAATGCATTGTGCCAATGTGCACGATTCATGGTGCATGGTGGAAGTGCATCGTATCATGGTCAACTATGCATAATGCATTTTGGAAGTACACTATACCATAGTGCAAGGTGCATGGTGAATGGTGGACATACATCTTTCTAATGTGCAAGGTGCATAGTGGAAGCAGCGTCGTACTAAGTTGTAAGGTACAAAGTGGACAGTGGGTGTGCATTATACCAAGATGCACTTTACATAGTGGAATTGCAATATACCAGCACAAGTGCATATTGCATAGTTGAAGTACAAAATACAAAGGTGCACTGTGATAGTGGAAATGCATTGTGCCAATGTGCACGATTCATGGTGCATGGTGGAAGTGCATCGTATCATGGTCAACTATGCATAATGCATTTTGGAAGTACACTATACCATAGTGCAAGGTGCATGGTGAATGGTGGACATACATCTTTCTAATGTGAAGGTGCATAGTGGAGGGTCGACTAAGTTGTAAGGTACAAAGTGGACAGGAGTGATTATACCAAGATGCATTACATATGGAGTTGCAATATACCTAGGTACACGCATATTGCATAATTGAAGTACAAAATACAAAGGTGCACTGTGCATAGTGGAAATGCATTGTGCCAATGTGCACGATTCATGGTGCATGGTGGAAGTGCATCGTATCATGGTCAACTATGCATAATGCATTTTGGAAGGACACTATACCATAGTGCAAGGTGCATGGTGAATGGTGGACATACATCTTTCTAAAATGTGCAAGGTGCATAGTGGAAGTTGTCATACTAAGTTGTAAGGTACAAAGTGGACGATGGGTGTGCATTATACCAAGATGCACTTTACATATTGGAGTTGCAATATACCTAGGTACACAAGGCATATTGCATAATTGAAGTACAAAATACAAAGGTGCACGTGCATAGTGGAAATGCATTGTGCCAATGTGCACGATTCATGGTGCATGGTGGAAGTGCATCGTATCATGGTCAACTATGCATAATGCATTTTGGAAGTACACTAAACCATAGTGCAAGGTGCATGGTGAATGGTGGACATACATCTTTCTAATGTGCAAGGTGCATAGTGGAAGAGCGTCGTACTAAGTTGT
Organism: Linum usitatissimum; assembly: GCA_030674075.2. Taxonomy (NCBI): domain Eukaryota; kingdom Viridiplantae; phylum Streptophyta; class Magnoliopsida; order Malpighiales; family Linaceae; genus Linum; species Linum usitatissimum. Next base: position 24,363 of record JAUJYP020000612.1, on the reverse strand, counting down.
AAGGTACAAAGTGGACGGTGGGTGTGCATTATACCAAGATGCACTTTACATATTGGAGTTGCAATATACCTAGGTACACGTGCATATTGCATAATTGAAGTACAAAATACAAAGGTGCACTGTGCATAGTGGAAATGCATTGTGCCAATGTGCACGATTCATGGTGCATGGTGGAAGTGCATCGTATCATGGTCAACTATGCATAATGCATTTTGGAAGTACACTAAACCATAGTGCAAGGTGCATGGTGAATGGTGGACATACATCTTTCTAATGTGCAAGGTGCATAATGGAAGAGCGTCGTACTAAGTTGTAAGGTACAAAGTGGACAATGGGTGTGCATTATACCAAGATGCACTTTACATATTGGAGTTGCAATATACCTAGGTACACAGTGCATATTGCATAATTGAAGTACAAAATACAAAGGTGCATTGTGCATAGTGGAAATGCAATGTACCAATGTGCACGATCCATGGTGCTTGGTGGAAGTGCATCGTACCATGGTCAACTATGCATAATGCATTACGAAAGTACACTAAACCATAGTGCACGGTGCACGGTGAATGGTGGACATACATCTTTCTAATGTGCAATGTGCATAGTGGAAGAGCGTCGTACTAAGTTGTAAGGTACAAAGTGGACAGTGGGTGTGCATTATACCAAGATGCACTTTACATATTGGAGTTGCAATATACCTAGGTACACAATGGGATATTGCATAATTGAAGTACAAAATACAAAGGTGCCTTTGCATAGTGGAAATGCATTGTGCCAATGTGCACGATTCATGGTGCATGGTGGAAGTGCATCGTATCATGGTCAACTATGCATAATGCATTTTGGAAGTACACTATACCATAGTGCAAGGTGCATGGTGAATGGTGGACATACATCTTTCTAATGTGCAAGGTGCATAGTGGAACGAGTGTCGTACTAAATTGTAAGGTACAAAGTGGATAGTGGGTGTGCATTATACCAAGATGCACTTTACATAGTTGGATTGCAATATACCTAGGTACACGATGCATATTGCATAGTTGAAGTACAAAATACAAAGGTGCACGTGTATAGTGGAAATGCAATGTGCCAATGTGCACGATTCATGGTGCATGGTGGAAGTGCATCGTACCATGGTCAACTATGCATAATGCATTACGGAAGTACGCCAAACCATAGTGCACGGTGCACGGTGAATGGTGGACATACATCTTTCTAATGTGCAATGTGCATAGTGGAAGAGCGTCGTACTAAGTTGTAAGGTACAAAGTGGACGATGGGTGTGCATTATACCAAGATGCACTTTACATATTGGAGTTGCAATATACCTAGGTACACAAGGCATATTGCATAATTGAAGTACAAAATACAAAGGTGCACTGTGCATAGTGGAAATGCATTGTGCCAATGTGCACGATTCATGGTGCATGGTGGAAGTGCATCGTATCATGGTCAACTATGCATAATGCATTTTGGAAGTACACTAAACCATAGTGCAAGGTGCATGGTGAATGGTGGACATACATCTTTCTAATGTGCAAGGTGCATAGTGGAAGAGCGTCGTACTAAGTTGTAAGGTACAAAGTGGACAGTGGGTGTGCATTATACCAAGATGCACTTTACATATTGGAGTTGCAATATACCTAGGTACACAGTGCATATTGCATAATTGAAGTACAAAATACAAAGGTGCACCGTGCATAGTGGAAATGCAATGTACCAAGGAGCACGATCCATGGTGCTTGGTGGAAGTGCATCGTACCATGGTCAACTATGCATAATGCATTACGAAAGTACGCCAAACCATAGTGCACGGTGCACGGTGAATGGTGGACATACATCTTTCTAATGTGCAATGTGCATAGTGGAAGAGCGTCGTACTAAGTTGTAAGGTACAAAGTGGACGGTGGGTGTGCATTATACCAAGATGCACTTTACATATTGGAGTTGCAATATACCTAGGTACACAATGCATATTGCATAATTGAAGTACAAAATACAAAGGTGCACTGTGCATAGTGGAAATGCATTGTGCCAATGTGCACGATTCATGGTGCATGGTGGAAGTGCATCGTATCATGGTCAACTATGCATAATGCATTTTGGAAGTACACTATACCATAGTGCAAGGTGCATGGTGAATGGTGGACATACATCTTTCAAATGTGCAATGTGCATAGTGGAAAGCTGTCGTACTAAGTTGTAAGGTACAAAGTGGACAGTGGGTGTGCATTATACCAAGATGCACTTTACATATTGGAGTTGCAATATACCTAGGTACACAAGGCATATTGCATAATTGAAGTACAAAATACAAAGGTGCACTGTGCATAGTGGAAATGCATTGTGCCAATGTGCACGATTCATGGTGCATGGTGGAAGTGCATCGTATCATGGTCAACTATGCATAATGCATTTTGAAGTACACTAAACCATAGTGCAAGGTGCATGGTGAATGGTGGACATACATCTTTCAAATGTGCAAGGTGCATAGTGGAAGAGCGTCGTACTAAGTTGTAAGGTACAAAGTGGACAGTGGGTGTGCATTATACCAAGATGCACTTTACATATTGGAGTTGCAATATACCTAGGTACACAAAGTGCATATTGCATAATTGAAGTACAAAATACAAAGGTGCAATCGTGCATAGTGGAAATGCAATGTACCAAGGAGCACGATCCATGGTGCTTGGTGGAAGTGCATCGTACCATGGTCAACTATGCATAATGCATTACGAAAGTACACCAAACCATAGTGCACGGTGCACGGTGAATGGTGGACATACATCTTTCTAATGTGCAAGGTGCATAGTGGAACAGCGTCATACTAAGTTGTAAGGTACAAAGTGGACGGTGGGTGTGCATTATACCAAGATGCACTTTACATATTGGAATTGCAATATACCTAGGTACACAAGGCATATTGCATAATTGAAGTACAAAATACAAAGGTGCATTGTGCATAGTGGAAATGCATTGTGCCAATGTGCACGATTCATGGTGCATGGTGGAAGTGCATCGTATCATGGTCAACTATGCATAATGCATTTTGGAAGTACACTATACCATAGTGCGAGGTGCATGGTGAATGGTGGACATACATCTTTCTAATGTGCAAGGTGCATAGTGGAAGAGTGTCGTACTAAATTGTAAGGTACAAAGTGGATAGTGGGTGTGCATTATACCAAGATGCACTTTACATAGTTGAATTCCAATATACCAAGGTACACGATGCATATTGCATAATTGAAGTACAAAATACAAAGGTGCACCGTGCATAGTGGAAATGCATTGTGCCAATGTGCACGATTCATGGTGCATGGTGGAAGTGCATCGTATCATGGTCAACTATGCATAATGCATTTTGGAAGTACACTATACCATAGTGCAAGGTGCATGGTGAATGGTGGACATACATCTTTCAAATGTGCAAGGTGCATAGTGGAACAGTGTCATACTAAGTTGTAAGGTACAAAGTGGACAGTGGGTGCATTACACCAAGATGGACTGACATATTGGGAGTTGCAATATACCTAGGTACAAGGCATATTGCATAATTGAAGTACAAAATACAAAGGTGCATGTGCATAGTGGAAATGCATTGTGCCAATGTGCACAATTCATGGTGCATGGTGAAAGTGCATCGTATCATGGTCAACTATGCATAATGCATTTTGGAAGTACACTAAACTATAGTGCAAGGTGCATGGTGAATGGTGGACATACATCTTTCTAATGTGCAAGGTGCATAGTGGAAGAGCGTCGTACTAAGTTGTAAGGTACAAAGTGGACAGTGGGTGTGCATTATACCAAGATGCACTTTACATATTGGAGTTGCAATATACCTAGGTACACAAGGCATATTGCATAATTGAAGTACAAAATACAAAGGTGCACTGTGCATAGTGGAAATGCATTGTGCCAATGTGCACGATTCATGGTGCATGGTGGAAGTGCATCGTATCATGGTCAACTATGCATAATGCATTTTGGAAGTACACTATACCATAGTGCAAGGTGCATGGTGAATGGTGGACATACATCTTTCTAATGTACAAGGTGCATAGTGGAAGAGCGTCGTACTAAGTTGTAAGGTACAAAGTGGACAGTGGGTGTGCATTATACCAAGATGCACTTTACATATTGGAGTTGCAATATACCTAGGTACACGGTGCATATTGCATAATTGAAGTACAAAATACAAAGGTGCAGTGTGCATAGTGGAAATGCATTGTGCCAATGTGCACGATTCATGGTGCATGGTGGAAGTGCATCGTATCATGGTCAACTATGCATAGTGCATTTTGGAAGTACACCATACCATAGTGCAAGGTGCATGGTGAATGGTGGACATACATCTTTCTAATGTGCAAGGTGCATAATGGAAGAGCGTCGTACTAAGTTGTAAGGTACAAAGTGGACAGTGGGTGTGCATTATACCAAGATGCACTTTACATATTGGAGTTGCAATATACCTAGGTACACGATGCATATTGCATAATTGAAGTACAAAATACAAAGGTGCACCGTGCATAGTGGAAATGCAATGTACCAAGGAGCACGATCCATGGTGCTTGGTGGAAGTGCATCGTACCATGGTCAACTATGCATAATGCATTACGAAAGTACGCCAAACCATAGTGCACGGTGCACGGTGAATGGTGGACATACATCTTTCTAATGTGCAATGTGCATAGTGGAAGAGCGTCGTACTAAGTTGTAAGGTACAAAGTGGACGGTGGGTGTGCATTATACCAAGATGCACTTTACATATTGCAATTGCAATATACCTAGGTACACAGTGCATATTGCATAATTGAAGTACAAAATACAAAGGTGCATTGTGCATAGTGGAAATGCATTGTGCCAATGTGCACGATTCATGGTGCATGGTGGAAGTGCATCGTATCATGGTCAACTATGCATAATGCATTTCGAAAGTACGCCAAACCATAGTGCACGGTGCACGGTGAATGGTGGACATACATCTTTCTAATGTGCAATGTGCATAGTGGAAGAGTACTAAGTTGTAAGGTACAAAGTGGAGGGGGTGGCATTACAAGAGCACTTTACATATAGGAAATACCTGGTACACGTGTAGATAATTGAAGTACAAAATACAAAGGAATGTGCATAGGAGAGTGCCAAGGCACGATTATGGTGATGGAAGTGCATCGTATCATGGTCAACTATGCATAATGCATTTTGGAAGTACACTATACCATAGTGCAAGGTGCATGGTGAATTGTGGACATACATCTTTCAAATGTATAAGGTGCATAATGGAACAGCGTCGTACTAAGTTGTAAGGTACAAAGTGGACGGTGGGTGTGCATTATACCAAGATGCACTTTACATATTGGAGTTGCAATATACCTAGGTACACAGTGCATATTGCATAATTGAAGTACAAAATACAAAGGTGCACCGTGCATAGTGGAAATGCATTGTGCCAATGTGCACGATCCATGGTGCTTGGTGGAAGTGCATCGTACCATGGTCAACTATGCATAATGCATTACGGAAGTACACCAAACCATAGTGCACGGTGCATGGTGAATGGTGGACATACATCTTTCTAATGTGCAAGGTGCATAGTGGAAGAGCGTCGTACTAAGTTGTAAGGTACAAAGTGGACGTGGTGTGCATTATACCAAGATGCACTTTACATAGTGGAATTGCAATATACCTAGGTACACGGTGCATATTACATAATTGAAGTACAAAATACAAAGGTGCATCGTGCATAGTGGAAATGCATTGTGCCAATGTGCACGATTCATGGTGCATGGTGGAAGTGCATCGTATCATGGTCAACTATGCATAATGCATTTTGGAAGTACACTATACCATAGTGCAAGGTGCATGGTGAATTGTGGACATACATCTTTCAAATTTATAAGGTGCGTAGTGGAAGAGCGTCGTACTAAGTTGTAAGGTACGAAGTGGACGGTGGGTGTGCATTATACCAAGATGCACTTTACATATTGGAGTTGCAATATACCCAGGTACACGATGCATATTGCATAATTGAAGTACAAAATACAAGTGCACTGCATAGTGGAAATGCAATGTACCAAGGAGCACGATCCATGGTGCTTGGTGGAAGTGCATCGTACCATGGTCAACTATGCATAATGCATTACGAAAGTACGCCAAACCATAGTGCACGGTGCACGGTGAATGGTGGACATACATCTTTCTAATGTGCAATGTGCATAGTGGAAGAAGCGTCGTACTAAGTTGTAAGGTACAAAGTGGACGAGTGGGTGTGCATTATACCAAGATGCACTTTACATATTGCAATTGCAATATACCTAGGTACAGTGCATATTGCATAATTGAAGTACAAAATACAAGGTGCACCTTGTGCATAGTGGAAATGCAATGTACCAAGGAGCACGATCCATGGTGCTTGGTGGAAGTGCATCGTACCATGGTCAACTATGCATAATGCATTACGAAAGTACGCAAAACCATAGTGCACGGTGCACGGTGAATGGTGGACATACATCTTTCTAATGTGTAATGTGCATAGTGGAAGAGCGTCGTACTAAGTTGTAAGGTACAAAGTGGACAGTGGGTGTGCATTATACCAAGATGCACTTTACATATTGCAATTGCAATATACCTAGGTACACGATGCATATTGCATAATTGAAGTACAAAATACAAAGGTGCATTGTGCATAGTGGAAATGCATTGTGCCAATGTGCACGATTCATGGTGCATGGTGGAAGTGCATCGTATCATGGTCAACTATGCATAATGCATTTTGGAAGTACACTATACCATAGTGCAAGGTGCATGGTGAATGGTGGACATACATCTTTCTAATGTACAAGGTGCATAGTGGAAGAGCGTCGTACTAAGTTGTAAGGTACAAAGTGGACGGTGGGTGTGCATTATACCAAGATGCACTTTACATATTGGGTTGCAATATACCTAGGTACACGAGTGCATATTGCATAATTGAAGTACAAAATACAAAGGTGCACTTGTGCATAGTGGAAATGCAATGTACCAAGGAGCACGATCCATGGTGCTTGGTGGAAGTGCATCGTACCATGGTCAACTATGCATAATGCATTACGAAAGTACGCCAAACCATAGTGCACAGGTGCACGGTGAATGGTGGACATACATCTTTCTAATGTGCAATGTGCATAGTGGAAGAGCGTCGTACTAAGTTGTAAGGTACGAAGTGGATAGTGGGTGTGCATTATACCAAGATGCACTTTACATAGTTGAATTGCAATATACCAAGGTACACGATGCATATTGCATAATTGAAGTACAAAATACAAAGGTGCATTGTGCATAGTGGAAATGCATTGTGCCAATGTGCACGATTCATGGTGCATGGTGGAAGTGCATCGTATCATGGTCAACTATGCATAATGCATTTTGGAAGTACACTATACCATAGTGCAAGGTGCATGGTGAATGGTGGACATACATCTTTCTAATGTGCAAGGTGCATAGTGGAAGAGCGTCGTACTAAGTTGTAAGGTACAAAGTGGACAGTGGGTGTGCATTATACCAAGATGCACTTTACATATTGGAGTTGCAATATACCTAGGTACACGATGCATATTGCATAATTGAAGTACAAAATACAAAGGTGCACTTGTGCATAGTGGAAATGCATTGTGCCAATGTGCACGATTCATGGTGCATGGTGGAAGTGCATCGTATCATGGTCAACTATGCATAATGCATTTTGGAAGTACACTATACCATAGTGCAAGGTGCATGGTGAATGGTGGACATACATCTTTCTAATGTGCAAGGTGCATAGTGGGAAGAGCGTCGTACTAAGTTGTAAGGTACAAAGTGGACAGTGGGTGTGCATTATACCAAGATGCACTTTACATATTGGAGTTGCAATATACCTAGGTACACGGTGCATATTGCATAATTGAAGTACAAAATACAAAGGTGCACTTGTGCATAGTGGAAATGCATTGTGCCAATGTGCACGATTCATGGTGCATGGTGGAAGTGCATCGTATCATGGTCAACTATGCATAATGCATTTGCCAATGCACGATTCATGGTGCATGGTGGAAGTGCATCGTATCATGGTCAACTATGCATAATGCATTATGGAAGTACACAAAACCATAGTGCAAGGTGCATGGTGAATGGTGGACATACATCTTTCTAATGTGCAAGGTGCATAGTGGAAGAGCGTCGTACTAAGTTGTAAGGTACAAAGTGGACGGTGGGTGTGCATTATACCAAGATGCACTTTACATATTGGAATTGCAATATACCTAGGTACAGTGCATATTGCATAATTGAAGTACAAAATACAAAGGTGCATTGTGCATAGTGGAAATGCATTGTGCCAATGTGCACGATTCATGGTGCATGGTGGAAGTGCATCGTATCATGGTCAACTATGCATAATGCATTTTGGAAGTACACTATACCATAGTGCAAGGTGCATGGTGAATTGTGGACATACATCTTTCAAATGTATAAGGTGCATAATGGAACGAGCGTCGTACTAAGTTGTAAGGTACAAAGTGGACGGTGGGTGTGCATTATACCAAGATGCACTTTACATATTGGAGTTGCAATATACCTAGGTACACGGTGCATATTGCATAATTGAAGTACAAAATACAAAGGTGCACTTGTGCATAGTGGAAATGCAATGTACCAAGGAGCACGATCCATGGTGCTTGGTGGAAGTGCATCGTACCATGGTCAACTATGCATAATGCATTACGAAAGTACGCCAAACCATAGTGCACGGTGCACGGTGAATGGTGGACATACATCTTTCTAATGTGCAATGTGCATAGTGGAAGAGCGTCGTACTAAGTTGTAAGGTACAAAGTGGACCGTGGGTGTGCATTATACCAAGATGCACTTTACATATTGCAATTGCAATATACCTAGGTACACAGTGCATATTGCATAATTGAAGTACAAAATACAAAGGTGCATTGTGCATAGTGGAAATGCATTGTGCCAATGTGCACGATTCATGGTGCATGGTGGAAGTGCATCGTATCATGGTCAACTATGCATAATGCATTTTGGAAGTACACTATACCATAGTGCAAGGTGCATGGTGAATTGTGGACATACATCTTTCAAATGTATAAGGTGCATAATGGAACAGCGTCGTACTAAGTTGTAAGGTACAAAGTGGACGGTGGGTGTGCATTATACCAAGATGCACTTTACATATTGGAGTTGCAATATACCTAGGTACACAGTGCATATTGCATAATTGAAGTACAAAATACAAAGGTGCACTTGTGCATAGTGGAAATGCAATGTACCAAGGAGCACGATCCATGGTGCTTGGTGGAAGTGCATCGTACCATGGTCAACTATGCATAATGCATTACGAAAGTACGCCAAACCATAGTGCACGGTGCACGGTGAATGGTGGACATACATCTTTCTAATGTGCAATGTGCATAGTGGAAGAGCGTCGTACTAAGTTGTAAGGTACAAAGTGGACGGTGGGTGTGCATTATACCAAGATGCACTTTACATATTGCAATTGCAATATACCTAGGTACACGGTGCATATTGCATAATTGAAGTACAAAATACAAAGGTGCATTGTGCATAGTGGAAATGCATTGTGCCAATGTGCACGATTCATGGTGCATGGTGGAAGTGCATCGTATCATGGTCAACTATGCATAATGCATTTTGGAAGTACACTATACCATAGTGCAAGGTGCATGGTGAATTGTGGACATACATCTTTCAAATGTATAAGGTGCATAATGGAACAGCGTCGTACTAAGTTGTAAGGTACAAAGTGGACGGTGGGTGTGCATTATACCAAGATGCACTTTACATATTGGAGTTGCAATATACCTAGGTACACAGTGCATATTGCATAATTGAAGTACAAAATACAAAGGTGCACTTGTGCATAGTGGAAATGCAATGTACCAAGGAGCACGATCCATGGTGCTTGGTGGAAGTGCATCGTACCATGGTCAACTATGCATAATGCATTACGAAAGTACGCCAAACCATAGTGCACGGTGCACGGTGAATGGTGGACATACATCTTTCTAATGTGCAATGTGCATAGTGGAAGAGCGTCGTACTAAGTTGTAAGGTACAAAGTGGACAGTGGGTGTGCATTATACCAAGATGCACTTTACATATTGCAATTGCAATATACCTAGGTACACAGTGCATATTGCATAATTGAAGTACAAAATACAAAGGTGCATTGTGCATAGTGGAAATGCATTGTGCCAATGTGCACGATTCATGGTGCATGGTGGAAGTGCATCGTATCATGGTCAACTATGCATAATGCATTTTGGAAGTACACTATACCATAGTGCAAGGTGCATGGTGAATTGTGGACATACATCTTTCAAATGTATAAGGTGCATAATGGAACAGCGTCGTACTAAGTTGTAAGGTACAAAGTGGACGGTGGGTGTGCATTATACCAAGATGCACTTTACATATTGGAGTTGCAATATACCTAGGTACACGGTGCATATTGCATAATTGAAGTACAAAATACAAAGGTGCACTGTGCATGTGGAAATGATAACCGTATGATAATGAAGTACAAAATACAAAGGTGACTGCATAGTGGAAATGCAATGTACCAAGGAGCACGATCCATGGTGCTTGGTGGAAGTGCATCGTACCATGGTCAACTATGCATAATGCATTACGAAAGTACGCCAAACCATAGTGCACGGTGCACGGTGAATGGTGGACATACATCTTTCTAATGTGCAATGTGCATAGTGGAAGAGGTCGATACTAAGTTGTAAGGTACAAAGTGGACGGTGGGTGTGCATTATACCAAGATGCACTTTACATATTGAGTTGCAATATACCTAGGTACACAGGCATATTGCATAATTGAAGTACAAAATACAAAGGTGCATTGTGCATAGTGGAAATGCATTGTGCCAATGTGCACGATTCATGGTGCATGGTGGAAGTGCATCGTATCATGGTCAACTATGCATAATGCATTTTGGAAGTACACTAACCATAGTGCAAGGTGCATGGTGAATGGTGGACATACATCTTTCAAATGTATAAGGTGCATAGTGGAAGAGCGTCGTACTAAGTTGTAAGGTACAAAGTGGACGGTGGGTGTGCATTATACCAAGATGCACTTTACATATTGGGTTGCAATATACCTAGGTACACAGTGCATATTGCATAATTGAAGTACAAAATACAAAGGTGCACTTGTGCATAGTGGAAATGCATTGTACCAAGGTGCACGATCCATGGTGCATGGTGGAAGTGCATCGTATCATGGTCAACTATGCATAATGCATTTTGGAAGTACGCCAAACCATAGTGCACGGTGCACGGTGAATGGTGGACATACATCTTTCTAATGTGCAAGGTGCATAGTGGAAGAGCGTCGTACTAAGTTGTAAGGTACAAAGTGGGCAGTGGGTGTGCATTATACCAAGATGCACTTTACATATTGCAGTTGCAATATACCTAGGTACACAGTGCATATTGCATAATTGAAGTACAAAATACAAAGGTGCACTGTGCATAGTGGAAATGCATTGTGCCAATGTGCACGATTCATGGTGCATGGTGGAAGTGCATCGTATCAAGGTCAACTATGCATAATGCATTTTGGAAGTACACTATACCATAGTGCAAGGTGCATGGTGAATTGTGGACATACATCTTTCAAATGTATAAGGTGCATAATGGAACAGCGTCGTACTAAGTTGTAAGGTACAAAGTGGACAGTGGGTGTGCATTATACCAAGATGCACTTTACATATTGGAGTTGCAATATACCTAGGTACACGGTGCATATTGCATAATTGAAGTACAAAATACAAAGGTGCACTGTGCATAGTGGAAATGCAATGTACCAAGGAGCACGATCCATGGTGCTTGGTGGAAGTGCATCGTACCATGGTCAACTATGCATAATGCATTACGAAAGTACGCCAAACCATAGTGCACGGTGCACGGTGAATGGTGGACATACATCTTTCTAATGTGCAATGTGCATAGTGGAAGAGCGTCGTACTAAGTTGTAAGGTACAAAGTGGACCGTGGGTGTGCATTATACCAAGATGCACTTTACATATTGCAATTGCAATATACCTAGGTACAGTGCATATTGCATAATTGAAGTACAAAATACAAAGGTGCATTGTGCATAGTGGAAATGCATTGTGCCAATGTGCACGATTCATGGTGCATGGTGGAAGTGCATCGTATCATGGTCAACTATGCATAATGCATTTTGGAAGTACACTATACCATAGTGCAAGGTGCATGGTGAATTGTGGACATACATCTTTCAAATGTATAAGGTGCATAATGGAACGTCGTACTAAGTTGTAAGGTACAAAGTGGACGGTGGGTGTGCATTATACCAAGATGCACTTTACATATTGGAGTTGCAATATACCTAGGTACAAGTGCATATTGCATAATTGAAGTACAAAATACAAAGGTGCCTTGTGCATAGTGGAAATGCAATGTACCAAGGAGCACGATCCATGGTGCTTGGTGGAAGTGCATCGTACCATGGTCAACTATGCATAATGCATTACGAAAGTACGCCAAACCATAGTGCACGGTGCACGGTGAATGGTGGACATACATCTTTCTAATGTGCAATGTGCATAGTGGAAGAGCGTCGTACTAAGTTGTAAGGTACAAAGTGGACGGTGGGTGTGCATTATACCAAGATGCACTTTACATATTGCAATTGCAATATACCTAGGTACACGGTGCATATTGCATAATTGAAGTACAAAATACAAAGGTGCATTGTGCATAGTGGAAATGCATTGTGCCAATGTGCACGATTCATGGTGCATGGTGGAAGTGCATCGTATCATGGTCAACTATGCATAATGCATTTTGGAAGTACACTATACCATAGTGCAAGGTGCATGGTGAATTGTGGACATACATCTTTCAAATGTATAAGGTGCATAATGGAACGGCGTCGTACTAAGTTGTAAGGTACAAAGTGGACGGTGGGTGTGCATTATACCAAGATGCACTTTACATATTGGAGTTGCAATATACCTAGGTACACGGTGCATATTGCATAATTGAAGTACAAAATACAAAGGTGCCTGTGCATAGTGGAAATGCAATGTACCAAGGAGCACGATCCATGGTGCTTGGTGGAAGTGCATCGTACCATGGTCAACTATGCATAATGCATTACGAAAGTACGCCAAACCATAGTGCACGGTGCACGGTGAATGGTGGACATACATCTTTCTAATGTGCAATGTGCATAGTGGAAGAGCGTCGTACTAAGTTGTAAGGTACAAAGTGGACGGTGGGTGTGCATTATACCAAGATGCACTTTACATATTGCAGTTGCAATATACCTAGGTACACGGTGCATATTGCATAATTGAAGTACAAAATACAAAGGTGCATTGTGCATAGTGGAAATGCATTGTGCCAATGTGCACGATTCATGGTGCATGGTGGAAGTGCATCGTATCATGGTCAACTATGCATAATGCATTTTGGAAGTACACTATACCATAGTGCAAGGTGCATGGTGAATGGTGGACATACATCTTTCAAATGTATAAGGTGCATAATGGAACGACGTCGTACTAAGTTGTAAGGTACAAAGTGGACGATTGGGTGTGCATTATACCAAGATGCACTTTACATATTGCAATTGCAATATACCTAGGTACACGAGTGCATATTGCATAATTGAAGTACAAAATACAAAGGTGCATTGTGCATAGTGGAAATGCATTGTGCCAATGTGCACGATTCATGGTGCATGGTGGAAGTGCATCGTATCATGGTCAACTATGCATAATGCATTTTGGAAGTACACTATACCATAGTGCAAGGTGCATGGTGAATTGTGGACATACATCTTTCAAATGTATAAGGTGCATAATGGAACAGCGTCGTACTAAGTTGTAAGGTACAAAGTGGACAGTGGGTGTGCATTATACCAAGATGCACTTTACATATTGGAGTTGCAATATACCTAGGTACACAGTGCATATTGCATAATTGAAGTACAAAATACAAAGGTGCACTGTGCATAGTGGAAATGCAATGTACCAAGGAGCACGATCCATGGTGCTTGGTGGAAGTGCATCGTACCATGGTCAACTATGCATAATGCATTACGAAAGTACGCCAAACCATAGTGCACGGTGCACGGTGAATGGTGGACATACATCTTTCTAATGTGCAATGTGCATAGTGGAAGAGCGTCGTACTAAGTTGTAAGGTACAAAGTGGACGATGGGTGTGCATTATACCAAGATGCACTTTACATATTGCAATTGCAATATACCTAGGTACACGGTGCATATTGCATAATTGAAGTACAAAATACAAAGGTGCATTGTGCATAGTGGAAATGCATTGTGCCAATGTGCACGATTCATGGTGCATGGTGGAAGTGCATCGTATCATGGTCAACTATGCATAATGCATTTTGGAAGTACACTATACCATAGTGCAAGGTGCATGGTGAATTGTGGACATACATCTTTCAAATGTATAAGGTGCATAATGGAACAGCGTCGTACTAAGTTGTAAGGTACAAAGTGGACAGTGGGTGTGCATTATACCAAGATGCACTTTACATATTGCAATTGCAATATACCTAGGTACACAGTGCATATTGCATAATTGAAGTACAAAATACAAAGGTGCATTGTGCATAGTGGAAATGCATTGTGCCAATGTGCACGATTCATGGTGCATGGTGGAAGTGCATCGTATCATGGTCAACTATGCATAATGCATTTTGGAAGTACACTATACCATAGTGCAAGGTGCATGGTGAATTGTGGACATACATCTTTCAAATGTATAAGGTGCATAATGGAACGGCGTCGTACTAAGTTGTAAGGTACAAAGTGGACGGTGGGTGTGCATTATACCAAGATGCACTTTACATATTGGAGTTGCAATATACCTAGGTACACGGTGCATATTGCATAATTGAAGTACAAAATACAAAGGTGCCTTGTGCATAGTGGAAATGCAATGTACCAAGGAGCACGATCCATGGTGCTTGGTGGAAGTGCATCGTACCATGGTCAACTATGCATAATGCATTACGAAAGTACGCCAAACCATAGTGCACGGTGCACGGTGAATGGTGGACATACATCTTTCTAATGTGCAATGTGCATAGTGGAAGAGCGTCGTACTAAGTTGTAAGGTACAAAGTGGACGGTGGGTGTGCATTATACCAAGATGCACTTTACATATTGCAATTGCAATATACCTAGGTACACAGTGCATATTGCATAATTGAAGTACAAAATACAAAGGTGCATTGTGCATAGTGGAAATGCATTGTGCCAATGTGCACGATTCATGGTGCATGGTGGAAGTGCATCGTATCATGGTCAACTATGCATAATGCATTTTGGAAGTACACTATACCATAGTGCAAGGTGCATGGTGAATTGTGGACATACATCTTTCAAATGTATAAGGTGCATAATGGAACAGCGTCGTACTAAGTTGTAAGGTACAAAGTGGACGGTGGGTGTGCATTATACCAAGATGCACTTTACATATTGGAGTTGCAATATACCTAGGTACACGGTGCATATTGCATAATTGAAGTACAAAATACAAAGGTGCCTTGTGCATAGTGGAAATGCAATGTACCAAGGAGCACGATCCATGGTGCTTGGTGGAAGTGCATCGTACCATGGTCAACTATGCATAATGCATTACGAAAGTACGCCAAACCATAGTGCACGGTGCACGGTGAATGGTGGACATACATCTTTCTAATGTGCAATGTGCATAGTGGAAGAGCGTCGTACTAAGTTGTAAGGTACAAAGTGGACGGTGGGTGTGCATTATACCAAGATGCACTTTACATATTGCAATTGCAATATACCTAGGTACACGGTGCATATTGCATAATTGAAGTACAAAATACAAAGGTGCATTGTGCATAGTGGAAATGCATTGTGCCAATGTGCACGATTCATGGTGCATGGTGGAAGTGCATCGTATCATGGTCAACTATGCATAATGCATTTTGGAAGTACACTATACCATAGTGCAAGGTGCATGGTGAATTGTGGACATACATCTTTCAAATTTATAAGGTGCATAATGGAACAGCGTCGTACTAAGTTGTAAGGTACAAAGTGGACAGTGGGTGTGCATTATACCAAGATGCACTTTACATATTGGAGTTGCAATATACCTAGGTACACAGTGCATATTGCATAATTGAAGTACAAAATACAAAGGTGCACTTGTGCATAGTGGAAATGCAATGTACCAAGGAGCACGATCCATGGTGCTTGGTGGAAGTGCATCGTACCATGGTCAACTATGCATAATGCATTACGAAAGTACGCCAAACCATAGTGCACGGTGCACGGTGAATGGTGGACATACATCTTTCTAATGTGCAATGTGCATAGTGGAAGAGCGTCGTACTAAGTTGTAAGGTACAAAGTGGACGGTGGGTGTGCATTATACCAAGATGCACTTTACATATTGCAATTGCAATATACCTAGGTACACGGTGCATATTGCATAATTGAAGTACAAAATACAAAGGTGCATTGTGCATAGTGGAAATGCATTGTGCCAATGTGCACGATTCATGGTGCATGGTGGAAGTGCATCGTATCATGGTCAACTATGCATAATGCATTTTGGAAGTACACTATACCATAGTGCAAGGTGCATGGTGAATTGTGGACATACATCTTTCAAATGTATAAGGTGCATAATGGAACGGCGTCGTACTAAGTTGTAAGGTACAAAGTGGACGGTGGGTGTGCATTATACCAAGATGCACTTTACATATTGGAGTTGCAATATACCTAGGTACACGGTGCATATTGCATAATTGAAGTACAAAATACAAAGGTGCACTTGTGCATAGTGGAAATGCAATGTACCAAGGAGCACGATCCATGGTGCTTGGTGGAAGTGCATCGTACCATGGTCAACTATGCATAATGCATTACGAAAGTACGCCAAACCATAGTGCACGGTGCACGGTGAATGGTGGACATACATCTTTCTAATGTGCAATGTGCATAGTGGAAGAGCGTCGTACTAAGTTGTAAGGTACAAAGTGGACCGTGGGTGTGCATTATACCAAGATGCACTTTACATATTGCAATTGCAATATACCTAGGTACACAGTGCATATTGCATAATTGAAGTACAAAATACAAAGGTGCATTGTGCATAGTGGAAATGCATTGTGCCAATGTGCACGATTCATGGTGCATGGTGGAAGTGCATCGTATCATGGTCAACTATGCATAATGCATTTTGGAAGTACACTATACCATAGTGCAAGGTGCATGGTGAATTGTGGACATACATCTTTCAAATGTATAAGGTGCATAATGGAACAGCGTCGTACTAAGTTGTAAGGTACAAAGTGGACGGTGGGTGTGCATTATACCAAGATGCACTTTACATATTGGAGTTGCAATATACCTAGGTACACGGTGCATATTGCATAATTGAAGTACAAAATACAAAGGTGCATTGTGCATAGTGGAAATGCATTGTGCCAATGTGCACGATTCATGGTGCATGGTGGAAGTGCATCGTATCATGGTCAACTATGCATAATGCATTTTGGAAGTACACTATACCATAGTGCAAGGTGCATGGTGAATGGTGGACATACATCTTTCTAATGTGCAAGGTGCATAGTGGAAGAGCGTCGTACTAAGTTGTAAGGTACAAAGTGGACGGTGGGTGTGCATTATACCAAGATGCACTTTACATATTGGAGTTGCAATATACCTAGGTACACGGTGCATATTGCATAATTGAAGTACAAAATACAAAGGTGCACTGTGCATAGTGGAAATGCAATGTACCAAGGAGCACGATCCATGGTGCTTGGTGGAAGTGCATCGTACCATGGTCAACTATGCATAATGCATTACGAAAGTACGCCAAACCATAGTGCACGGTGCACGGTGAATGGTGGACATACATCTTTCTAATGTGCAATGTGCATAGTGGAAGAGCGTCGTACTAAGTTGTAAGGTACAAAGTGGACGGTGGGTGTGCATTATACCAAGATGCACTTTACATATTGCAATTGCAATATACCTAGGTACACGATGCATATTGCATAATTGAAGTACAAAATACAAAGGTGCATTGTGCATAGTGGAAATGCATTGTGCCAATGTGCACGATTCATGGTGCATGGTGGAAGTGCATCGTATCATGGTCAACTATGCATAATGCATTTTGGAAGTACACTATACCATAGTGCAAGGTGCATGGTGAATTGTGGACATACATCTTTCAAATGTATAAGGTGCATAATGGAACAGCGTCGTACTAAGTTGTAAGGTACAAAGTGGACAGTGGGTGTGCATTATACCAAGATGCACTTTACATATTGGAGTTGCAATATACCTAGGTACACGGTGCATATTGCATAATTGAAGTACAAAATACAAAGGTGCACTTGTGCATAGTGGAAATGCAATGTACCAAGGAGCACGATCCATGGTGCTTGGTGGAAGTGCATCGTACCATGGTCAACTATGCATAATGCATTACGAAAGTACGCCAAACCATAGTGCACGGTGCACGGTGAATGGTGGACATACATCTTTCTAATGTGCAATGTGCATAGTGGAAGAGCGTCGTACTAAGTTGTAAGGTACAAAGTGGACAGTGGGTGTGCATTATACCAAGATGCACTTTACATATTGCAATTGCAATATACCTAGGTACACTGTGCATATTGCATAATTGAAGTACAAAATACAAAGGTGCATTGTGCATAGTGGAAATGCATTGTGCCAATGTGCACGATTCATGGTGCATGGTGGAAGTGCATCGTATCATGGTCAACTATGCATAATGCATTTTGGAAGTACACTATACCATAGTGCAAGGTGCATGGTGAATTGTGGACATACATCTTTCAAATGTATAAGGTGCATAATGGAACGAGCGTCGTACTAAGTTGTAAGGTACAAAGTGGACGGTGGGTGTGCATTATACCAAGATGCACTTTACATATTGGAGTTGCAATATACCTAGGTACACGGTGCATATTGCATAATTGAAGTACAAAATACAAAGGTGCACTGTGCATAGTGGAAATGCAATGTACCAAGGAGCACGATCCATGGTGCTTGGTGGAAGTGCATCGTACCATGGTCAACTATGCATAATGCATTACGAAAGTACGCCAAACCATAGTGCACGGTGCACGGTGAATGGTGGACATACATCTTTCTAATGTGCAATGTGCATAGTGGAAGAGCGTCGTACTAAGTTGTAAGGTACAAAGTGGACGGTGGGTGTGCATTATACCAAGATGCACTTTACATATTGCAATTGCAATATACCTAGGTACACAGTGCATATTGCATAATTGAAGTACAAAATACAAAGGTGCATTGTGCATAGTGGAAATGCATTGTGCCAATGTGCACGATTCATGGTGCATGGTGGAAGTGCATCGTATCATGGTCAACTATGCATAATGCATTTTGGAAGTACACTATACCATAGTGCAAGGTGCATGGTGAATTGTGGACATACATCTTTCAAATGTATAAGGTGCATAATGGAACAGCGTCGTACTAAGTTGTAAGGTACAAAGTGGACGGTGGGTGTGCATTATACCAAGATGCACTTTACATATTGGAGTTGCAATATACCTAGGTACACGGTGCATATTGCATAATTGAAGTACAAAATACAAAGGTGCACTGTGCATAGTGGAAATGCAATGTACCAAGGAGCACGATCCATGGTGCTTGGTGGAAGTGCATCGTACCATGGTCAACTATGCATAATGCATTACGAAAGTACGCCAAACCATAGTGCACGGTGCACGGTGAATGGTGGACATACATCTTTCTAATGTGCAATGTGCATAGTGGAAGAGCGTCGTACTAAGTTGTAAGGTACAAAGTGGACGGTGGGTGTGCATTATACCAAGATGCACTTTACATATTGCAATTGCAATATACCTAGGTACACGATGCATATTGCATAATTGAAGTACAAAATACAAAGGTGCATTGTGCATAGTGGAAATGCATTGTGCCAATGTGCACGATTCATGGTGCATGGTGGAAGTGCATCGTATCATGGTCAACTATGCATAATGCATTTTGGAAGTACACTATACCATAGTGCAAGGTGCATGGTGAATTGTGGACATACATCTTTCAAATGTATAAGGTGCATAATGGAACGAGCGTCGTACTAAGTTGTAAGGTACAAAGTGGACGGTGGGTGTGCATTATACCAAGATGCACTTTACATATTGGAGTTGCAATATACCTAGGTACACGGTGCATATTGCATAATTGAAGTACAAAATACAAAGGTGCACTGTGCATAGTGGAAATGCATGTGCCAAGGCACGATTCAGGGCAGGGGAGGCATCGACAGGTCAAAGCAAAGCAGAGGAAGTGGACATACATCTTCAAGCAAGTGGAAGCGTCGTACTAAGTTGTAAGGTACAAAGTGGACGGTGGGTGTGCATTATACCAAGATGCACTTTACATATTGGAATTGCAATATACCTAGGTACACGTGCATATTGCATAATTGAAGTACAAAATACAAAGGTGCATTGTGCATAGTGGAAATGCATTGTGCCAATGTGCACGATTCATGGTGCATGGTGGAAGTGCATCGTATCATGGTCAACTATGCATAATGCATTTTGGAAGTACACTATACCATAGTGCAAGGTGCATGGTGAATGGTGGACATACATCTTTCAAATGTACAAGGTGCATAGTGGAACAGCGTCGTACTAAGTTGTAAGGTACAAAGTGGACAGTGGGTGTGCATTATACCAAGATGCACTTTACATATTGGAGTTGCAATATACCTAGGTACACGGTGCATATTGCATAATTGAAGTACAAAATACAAAGGTGCACTGTGCATAGTGGAAATGCAATGTACCAAGGAGCACGATCCATGGTGCTTGGTGGAAGTGCATCGTACCATGGTCAACTATGCATAATGCATTACGAAAGTACGCCAAACCATAGTGCACGGTGCACGGTGAATGGTGGACATACATCTTTCTAATGTGCAATGTGCATAGTGGAAGAGCGTCGTACTAAGTTGTAAGGTACAAAGTGGACAGTGGGTGTGCATTATACCAAGATGCACTTTACATATTGCAATTGCAATATACCTAGGTACACGGTGCATATTGCATAATTGAAGTACAAAATACAAAGGTGCATTGTGCATAGTGGAAATGCATTGTGCCAATGTGCACGATTCATGGTGCATGGTGGAAGTGCATCGTATCATGGTCAACTATGCATAATGCATTTTGGAAGTACACTATACCATAGTGCAAGGTGCATGGTGAATTGTGGACATACATCTTTCAAATGTATAAGGTGCATAATGGAACAGCGTCGTACTAAGTTGTAAGGTACAAAGTGGACAGTGGGTGTGCATTATACCAAGATGCACTTTACATATTGGAGTTGCAATATACCTAGGTACACTGTGCATATTGCATAATTGAAGTACAAAATACAAAGGTGCACTGTGCATAGTGGAAATGCAATGTACCAAGGAGCACGATCCATGGTGCTTGGTGGAAGTGCATCGTACCATGGTCAACTATGCATAATGCATTACGAAAGTACGCCAAACCATAGTGCACGGTGCACGGTGAATGGTGGACATACATCTTTCTAATGTGCAATGTGCATAGTGGAAGAGCGTCGTACTAAGTTGTAAGGTACAAAGTGGACAGTGGGTGTGCATTATACCAAGATGCACTTTACATATTGCAATTGCAATATACCTAGGTACACGGTGCATATTGCATAATTGAAGTACAAAATACAAAGGTGCATTGTGCATAGTGGAAATGCATTGTGCCAATGTGCACGATTCATGGTGCATGGTGGAAGTGCATCGTATCATGGTCAACTATGCATAATGCATTTTGGAAGTACACTATACCATAGTGCAAGGTGCATGGTGAATTGTGGACATACATCTTTCAAATGTATAAGGTGCATAATGGAACAGCGTCGTACTAAGTTGTAAGGTACAAAGTGGACGGTGGGTGTGCATTATACCAAGATGCACTTTACATATTGGAGTTGCAATATACCTAGGTACACAGTGCATATTGCATAATTGAAGTACAAAATACAAAGGTGCATTGTGCATAGTGGAAATGCAATGTACCAAGGAGCACGATCCATGGTGCTTGGTGGAAGTGCATCGTACCATGGTCAACTATGCATAATGCATTACGAAAGTACGCCAAACCATAGTGCACGGTGCACGGTGAATGGTGGACATACATCTTTCTAATGTGCAATGTGCATAGTGGAAGAGCGTCGTACTAAGTTGTAAGGTACAAAGTGGACGGTGGGTGTGCATTATACCAAGATGCACTTTACATATTGCAATTGCAATATACCTAGGTACACGAGTGCATATTGCATAATTGAAGTACAAAATACAAAGGTGCATTGTGCATAGTGGAAATGCATTGTGCCAATGTGCACGATTCATGGTGCATGGTGGAAGTGCATCGTATCATGGTCAACTATGCATAATGCATTTTGGAAGTACACTATACCATAGTGCAAGGTGCATGGTGAATTGTGGACATACATCTTTCAAATGTATAAGGTGCATAATGGAACGAGCGTCGTACTAAGTTGTAAGGTACAAAGTGGACGGTGGGTGTGCATTATACCAAGATGCACTTTACATATTGGAGTTGCAATATACCTAGGTACACAGTGCATATTGCATAATTGAAGTACAAAATACAAAGGTGCACTGTGCATAGTGGAAATGCAATGTACCAAGGAGCACGATCCATGGTGCTTGGTGGAAGTGCATCGTACCATGGTCAACTATGCATAATGCATTACGAAAGTACGCCAAACCATAGTGCACGGTGCACGGTGAATGGTGGACATACATCTTTCTAATGTGCAATGTGCATAGTGGAAGAGCGTCGTACTAAGTTGTAAGGTACAAAGTGGACGGTGGGTGTGCATTATACCAAGATGCACTTTACATATTGCAATTGCAATATACCTAGGTACACGGTGCATATTGCATAATTGAAGTACAAAATACAAAGGTGCATTGTGCATAGTGGAAATGCATTGTGCCAATGTGCACGATTCATGGTGCATGGTGGAAGTGCATCGTATCATGGTCAACTATGCATAATGCATTTTGGAAGTACACTATACCATAGTGCAAGGTGCATGGTGAATTGTGGACATACATCTTTCAAATGTATAAGGTGCATAATGGAACAGCGTCGTACTAAGTTGTAAGGTACAAAGTGGACTGTGGGTGTGCATTATACCAAGATGCACTTTACATATTGGAGTTGCAATATACCTAGGTACACAGTGCATATTGCATAATTGAAGTACAAAATACAAAGGTGCACTGTGCATAGTGGAAATGCAATGTACCAAGGAGCACGATCCATGGTGCTTGGTGGAAGTGCATCGTACCATGGTCAACTATGCATAATGCATTACGAAAGTACGCCAAACCATAGTGCACGGTGCACGGTGAATGGTGGACATACATCTTTCTAATGTGCAATGTGCATAGTGGAAGAGCGTCGTACTAAGTTGTAAGGTACAAAGTGGACAGTGGGTGTGCATTATACCAAGATGCACTTTACATATTGCAATTGCAATATACCTAGGTACACAGTGCATATTGCATAATTGAAGTACAAAATACAAAGGTGCATTGTGCATAGTGGAAATGCATTGTGCCAATGTGCACGATTCATGGTGCATGGTGGAAGTGCATCGTATCATGGTCAACTATGCATAATGCATTTTGGAAGTACACTATACCATAGTGCAAGGTGCATGGTGAATTGTGGACATACATCTTTCAAATGTATAAGGTGCATAATGGAACAGCGTCGTACTAAGTTGTAAGGTACAAAGTGGACGGTGGGTGTGCATTATACCAAGATGCACTTTACATATTGGAGTTGCAATATACCTAGGTACACATATTGCATAATTGAAGTACAAAATACAAAGGTACAATGTGCATAGTGGAAATACAAATAAGTACTAAGTTGTAAGGTACAAAGTGGACAGTGGGTGTGCATTATACCAAGATGCACTTTACATATTGGAGTTGATATATAGGTACACGGTGCATATTGCATAATTGAAGTACAAAATACAAAGGTGCATAGTGGAAATGCAATGTACCAAGGAGCACGATCCATGGTGCTTGGTGGAAGTGCATCGTACCATGGTCAACTATGCATAATGCATTACGAAAGTACGCCAAACCATAGTGCACGGTGCACGGTGAATGGTGGACATACATCTTTCTAATGTG